>WBNM01026463.1:26691-76313 GCA_013399055.1 Ramphastos sulfuratus
TTGTGGAGAGGCTGCTGCTGGTCTCTTCTCACAGGTAATTGGAGACAGAAGAAGGGGGAATGGCCTCGAGCTGAGGTCTATGCTGGACATTAGGAAAAAGAGGGAGTGGTCAGGCACTGGAATGAGCTGCCCAGGGAGGTGGTGAAGCCCCCAATCCTGGATGTGTTTAAGGATGGTTTGGATGTGGTTCTTACAGCTATGGTTTAAGGTGAATCTTGTAGAGTAGGGTTCCAGGTTGGACTTGGTGATCCTGAGGGGCTTTGCCAACCTGGGTGTGTCTGTTATTCTGTGACTCTCTACACCCACCTGAAAGGAGGCTGGAGTGAGGTGTTGGTCTCTTCTCCCTAGTATCAAGTGATATGACAAAAGGAAATGGCCTTAAGCTGTGCCAAGGGAAGTTTAAGTTGGATATTAGGAACAATTTCTTTGCTGAAAGGATGCTCAGGCATTGGAACAGGCTGCCCAGAGAGGTAATGGAGTCACCATCCCTGGAGGTGTTGAAAAAATGCATAGGCATGGCACTCTGGGACATGGTTTAGTGGCCATGGTGGTGCCAGGTTGATGGTTGGACCCAGTGATCTTCGAGGTCTTTTCCAGCCAAAAGAGATCTG
Source organism: Ramphastos sulfuratus (assembly GCA_013399055.1). Lineage (NCBI taxonomy): Eukaryota > Metazoa > Chordata > Aves > Piciformes > Ramphastidae > Ramphastos > Ramphastos sulfuratus. The sequence continues at coordinate 27,303 of WBNM01026463.1, forward strand.
TGATTGTAGACAGCACCAAAATGGGTTTATTTCTCCTGTTGTTTTGTGTTTGGTTTTTTTTTTTTTTTTTTTTCCACAGCCAGCACTTTGGACTCTGTTGGCTGAAGTCTGTGAGGCTTCACAGTTCTGCCTGCTCACTGCCTGCATCTGCCCATGGCTGCAAACAGCCCTGAGAATAACGACTGCCCAGAACTGCTTTGTCTGAGATTAATCCTGCTGGTGCCTTGGGTTTTGTTTTTTCCTGTCCCATCACTGTTTGCTGGCAGGGTCTGGGATGCAAGCACTGCATGGGCTGCAGCATGCAAATCCACAGGGAAAAGGGACCAGGACACATCCCTGCCCCACCACGCTTCCCTCAGACAACAGCTCTTGTTTGTCAGGATCCCAGGAGAGGAGAGGGGAGATGTGAATAATTCATACCACAAATAATGATACATTCTGCTATAAACAGCAAATTAATCATTTACATTTTGCCTTTGTGTTCTGCTGAAAGGACTTTCAGTTGGGATAATAATTAGGAGTGATCTGGCCTCGTTAGCTGGCTGCAGAGAAGGCACAGAACAAGCTGCAATCCTGCTTGGCCAATGTGACTCTGCCACAGCTCCTGATGGGATCTCCGTGGCTGAAGGGCTCCCTTCAGGTCAAGCATTCTGTCACCACTTAATAATAATTCATGACAAAGTAATGCTGAGGGACTCCTGTGTGTTTGCTCTGTCCACACCACAATCTGCTGCTGCTGCCCAGATCCTCTTCACGTGCACATTTAGAGGACAATGACTTCTTCATGGTTATCCTATCTGAGAGGACAAGGGGCCATGGTGTGAAATGAGAGCAGGGCAGATTTAGATTGGACATTAGGAAGAAGTTCTTTACTAGGAGGGTGGTGAGACACTGGAACAGGTTGCCCAGAGAAGTCCACAGGCTCACAGGATGTTAGGGGTTGAAAGGGACAAAGGGACCCAAAGAGATCATCCAGTCCAAACCCCCTGCCACAGCAGGACCAGACAATCCAGCTCAGGTCACACAGGAACACATCCAGACAGACCTTGAAAGGCTCCAGAGAAAGAAACTCCACAACCTCTCTGGACAGCCTGTGCCAGTGCTCTGGGACCCTTCCAGCAAAGAAGTTCCCCCTTGTGTTGAGCTGGAACCTCCTGTGCTGCAGCTTCCATCCAATGCTCCTTGTCCTATCCCAGGCAGCAAGTGAGCAGAACCTGTGTGTCATCCCCCTCCGAGCCCCAGCCCTCAGATATTTATAAACACTTCTTAAATCCCCTCTCAGTCTTCTCTTCAGGGAGGTGGTGGAGTCACCCACTCTAAATGTGTTTAAGGGCCGTTTGGATGTGGTGCTTGGGGATATTGTTTAAGGTGAACCTTGTAGAGTAAGGTTCTAGGTTGGACTTGGTGATCCTGAGGGGCTTTGCCAACCTGCATGTTTCTGTGATTCTCTGATCTAGTCCAAATCCNAATCTCCCCTCTGACACTTCAAACCCATTGCCCCTTGTCCTGCCATTACAAGACCTTGTCAATAGTCCCTCCCCAGCCTTCCTGTAGCTCCCTTCAGATACTGGAAGGCTACTCTAAGGTCTCCTGGAAGCCTTCTCTTCTCCAGGCTGCAGCACCCCAACTCTCTCAGGCTGTCCTCATAGCAGAGCTGCTGCAGCCCTCTGAGCATCCTCATGGTCTCCTCTAGACCCACTCCAACACTTCCATGTCCTTCCTGTGCTGGGGGCTCCAGAATTGCACACATGGGGACATCATGCCAGAAATCCAGGTGCTCTTGCTTGGAAGAGTCTGTGGTTATGGATGTGGAACAGAAACACAATGCAAGGGGCTGGGCCACCAGCCTTGGGAGCAGGGTGAGAGAAACAGCACTTGCACTGCTGTGCCAGGACCTCTGGTCTTGTGCAAGTTGGGGGCAGCTGGGGCTTTGGGGAACAGGAGATGTGCTGCCATGGGTGTGTACAAGTGGTGGCAGAGCAAGGTCACTTCCAGAGCAGCCACAGGAGTTGTGCTTCAAACCAAAGGGAGCTCCACTGCCTTCTGCTTTGGCTGAGTTAGAAGAGGGGGGGGGGGGGGGTGGGGAGGAAGAGTCTTTCTAAAAGGACCTTAGCCTCCTGCTTGCTCATCTTCTAATGGTGGACACCTAGAGACATCAAATCTCTGAAATCTGGTAATCTCTGTGGTTTTTTTGGTGCAGTAAAAGCAAAATTCAATCTTGGAGTGGGGGAAAACCAGAGTCTGAACAGCAGCAACAAGGAGATGCTTAAACTCTCACAGAAATACAAACCTCATTAGAGCAAGATTAATTTCCCACCAGGAACTTAACAGTTCTTAAAAGAGCAGGCTGAATAATTGATGACATGTTGGCATCTGTAGTACCTTCCTAAAGGAAGCTGTTCATTTGCTGACCCAGGGGAATTAGCTTCAGTAATCCTCACAGGGGGAGATAAAAGTCACTCATGGCTCTGCTAAGGCTGCTGCCAGGCTCCAGGTGCTGCTGGGGGGATGCATGGTCCCAGCCTGGGAGGTGAAGTGTGGGTCAGTGGGTGTAGAGCACTGATGCATCTCCAGTATTGTTATAATTGGCATTACCAAGGAGAAGGTCTTGAGTAGCCATTTATGAACTTGCTTTGTTCTAATCATAGAATAATAGAAAGGCTTAGGCTGAAAAGGACCTTAGAGATCATCATAGAATCATAGAATCAACCAGGTTGGAAGAGACCTCCAAGCTCATCCAGCCCAACCTATCACCCAGCCCTAACCAATCAACCAGACCATGGCACTAAGTGCCCCATCCAGGCTTTGCTTGAACACCTCCAGGGACAGCAACTCCACCACCTCCCTGGGCAGCCCATTCCAATGCCAATCACTCTCTCTGGCAAGAACTTCCTCTTAACATCCAGCCTAGACCTCCTCTGGCACAACTCCAACCCCTCTGCCATGGGCAGAGGTCCCTTTCAACTAGACTTGGTAGCTCAGGGCCTCATCCAACCTGGCCTTGAACACCTTCAGGGACAGGGCATCCACAGTCTCTCTGGGCAGCCTGTTCTTGTTCTGAAGAACTTCTTCCTAAGATCCAGTCTAAGTTTACTCTGCCTCAGCCTAAAACCATTCTCCCTTGTTCTACCACTAGACACCCTCATGAAAAGTCCCTCTGCAGCCTTCCTGCAGGATCCCTTCGGTTATAGAATTGTTTGGGTTGGAGAAGACCTCTAAGATCATGAAGTCCAACCGTTGACCTAACACCACCATGGCCATGAAACCATGTCCCAGATGGCCCTGGAACCATGTCCCAGATGGCCCTGGAACCATGTCCCAGATGGCCCTGCCTGCTCATTTTTGGGGCACTTCCAGGGATGGTGACTCCAGCACCTCCTGGGCAGCCTGTTCCAATGCCTGAGCACTCTTGCAGTAATGCAATTTTTCCTACTCTCCAAGATCTGGTTAAACCCCTGGGCTCTAATGCAGTTATTAATTGCTTCTTATTTCCAGACAAAATTAATTTGCACAGAGAATTTCTCTAGCTGAAGGCACCGTGGCCTTTCTGAATAGAAGAGGAGCAGGTAATGCTGAATACAGGCTGAGCTGGGGTGGAAGAGCAAGAGAAATAATGGAGAGCAAGAACTGAGCAGCTCCATCTTGCTTGCTTCAAACCATTCCTCCTTGTCCTGTCAGCAGAGACCCTTATGAAAACCTCTCTCCAGCCTTCTTGTAGGATCCCTTCAGGTATTGGAAGGCAGCTCTCAGGTCCTCCCAGAGTCTTCTCTTCTCCAGGCTGAACAATCCCAATTCCTTCAGCCTATCATCATAGCAGAGGTGCTCCAGAGGATAATCAGAAGATGCTTTTGTGACGAACCCTGCGAGAGTGTCTCTGTCTCTGCATCTTTGTTGGTGCCCACAGTCCTGTGCTCATCATGCAAAGGGTCTTCTCAGCAGTGCAGATGCTTTGCTTTGCTCACAAAGACAGGCAACCACTGCAGTGGAATCCAGAATTCTTCCCATGGCTTTCAAAGCGCTGCAGGCACAAAGCTCCACTGAGCTGTGCTCTCCTTACCTGCCCCAGAAACCTGATGTCCCCCACAGGCAGAGCTGTGGCAGTGCTGCTGTAGGTAGAAGTCATTTACAAACCCTGCTTGTCCTCTCATCTTTGCCCTCCTGCCAAGACCAAAATTTTGCCTGCACTCAGACTGTGGGATGTGTGAGTCAGGATCACAGAATTTCAGTTGGAAGAGGTCATTCAGACCATCAAGTCCAAACATTAACCCAGCAGTGCCAGGTCACTACTAAACCATGGCCCTCAGCACCACATCTATACAGCTTTTCAGTCCCTCCAGTGACAGGGACTCCACTACTGCCCTGTGCAGCCTGTTCCAGAGCTTTTCACCCTTTTGGGAAAGAAATTGTTCCTCACGTCCAACCTAAACTTCCCCTGGTCCAACTTAAGGCTGTTTCCATTTGTCCTATTGCTTGTTCCTTGGGAGAAGCAATCGACCCCCAGCTGGCTCCAACCTCCTTTCAGTGAGTTGCAGAGAGCCAGAAGGTCTCTCCTCAGCTTCCTTTTCTCCAGGCTGAACAACCCCAATGCCCCCAGCTGCTCCTCACAAGAGCTCTAACCCCTTCACTAACCTCATTGCCCTTCTCTGGACCCACTCCAGCATCTCAACATCCTTCTTGGAGCCAGAGGTCCAAAACCATTTAGTGAATTTTACTTTTTTTCCTAACATTCCTGTAGGATATTGTTCTCTTTCCACAGCCTGTGGATGAAAAGCATCTTCTTGCTCTTTCTAAGTAACACAATAACTGGGGTTAACTTATTGCCACTGCAATTTATTGAAGCCCCGTGAGCGATGCTTGCTATTTACTCATTTGGATTTCTAGGGCTTTTATCTTCAGATGGTTTTGTGAACAAGCCTTCTCATGAGGATTACCAGGAGCTTCCCACAGTGCTGCAAAGCTCATTTCATGCTCAGCACAGGAGCTGATGAGGCCAGGAGCTCAGTGAGCCCGGCAAAGCCTGCACCCTGGGTTTGCAGGGCGCTTTTCTGGCTGCCGACGGAGACAGAGAGCCAGCAGCAGAGGGCTGTGATCCCTGCCAGGCTGCTTAAGCTGCCCTGAATAGGATTGAAAATTGCAGCCTCCTTAATTTCATCCCAGTCTTTCAGCTTGCCAAGCGACTGCAGACCCAGGCAGTGGGTGATAAGGGAGAGGTTTGATGGGATGGGATCAGCCATTCCGCTTTCAAGTCGATCCTTTGAACTTAAGGCTTATGTGGCATTTGCAGTCAAGGTGCAGTGGGATGAGCCCAGCTATGATGAGAGCCTGGGAGAGGGGGTTCCTGGAAGCTGGAGAAAATGCTCTTTTCTTGGAAAATAGATATGGGGCAGTGCAAGAGCAAAGAAACAGTGTTCAGTTCTGTGAGTGGCGGCAGAAGATTTCAGACCAGGGGAAGAGAAGTAGCTTCCTGGGTGAGTTCAGTCTCTTGGCTTCCCAACTCCTGCACAGTTTGGGGGTTCCTTCCCTTTGCTCAAGCACATACAGAATCTGAGCAGCAAGTCTGGACTGGTCAGAGCAGTCTCTGTTGATGGTTGAGCCTTCTGCTTTCAAAGCAGAAGCATCTCCTCAGTAGATCTCTCCTTTTTCAAGTTCTTTGCATACCCAGATCTTTGGTGCCAGGGCTGGTTAGGAACTGGCATCACAGAGCCATGTCCAGATGCCCCAGGACTGCCCCACATCTACTCTGGGCTGCCTTGATGCCAGCACCTTGCTCCTGCCTGAGCAAACCTTTCTCTCCTCCCTACCAGTGAGAAGAGCTCCCTGGAAAATCCAAAGGCAAGAGACAGCCTCCTGTAGCCCAGAGCACCACAGTGATGCAGCATCTCAGAAGCTCACATGGTCCCAGCAGGACTGCAGAGTTTTGACCTTCCCAGTATGGAGTGGGAGCATGCAAAGCTTTCCACAGTGAGTAGAAAGAGACAGATCAGTGTTGGGCTTCATCCCAAAGCCTGCCCCAGCCAACTCAAGTGCCCCTGTGGATTGGAAGGTTGTCATTGTCCTCCTGGCTCAACAAGTCAGAACATCTTGTGCTGTTCTGCAGCTCTGCTGATGGGACACCAAAGTGAAATTACAGTCAAAATCAAGCCCAGGCTGCAGCAGCTTGCTGCACACATGCAGTCCCCTCTGCTCACTGGGGCTTGCTGCACACATGCAGTCCCCTCTGCTCACTGGGGCTTGCTGCACACATGCAGTCCCCTCTGCTCACTGGGGCTTGCTGCACACATGCAGTCCCCTCTGCTCACTGGGGCTTGCTGCACACATGCAGTCCCCTCTGCTCACTGGGGCTTGCTGCACACATGCAGTCCCCTCTGCTCACTGGGGCTTGCTGCACACATGCAGTCCCCTCTGCTCACTGGGGCTTGCTGCACACATGCAGTCCCCTCTGCTCACTGGGGCTTGCTGCACACATGCAGTCCCCTCTGCTCACTGGGGCTTGCTGCACACATGCAGTCCCCTCTGCTCACTGGGGCTTGCTGCACACATGCAGTCCCCTCTGCTCACTGGGGCTTGCTGCACACATGCAGTCCCCTCTGCTCACTGGGGCTTGCTGCACACATGCAGTCCCCTCTGCTCACTGGGGCTTGCTGCACACATGCAGTCCCCTCTGCTCACTGGGGCTTGCTGCACACATGCAGTCCCCTCTGCTCACTGGGGCTTGCTGCACACATGCAGTCCCCTCTGCTCACTGGGGCTTGCTGCACACATGCAGTCCCCTCTGCTCACTGGGGCTTGCTGCACACATGCAGTCCCCTCTGCTCACTGGGGCTTGCTGCACACATGCAGTCCCTTCTGCTCACTGGGGCTTGCTGCACCCATCCAGTCCCTTCTGCTCACTGGGGTTCAATGCTGGTGGATGAGCACAGGGGGAGCTGGGGACCTCTGGCCAAGCATGAAGGTGTTGGAGGTGCTCCGGGAGCAGCATGGCACTCACTCTTCTCCCTTTGCTGATGTTCTCCTTGCCAGCTTTTCATGCCCTGTGTAAGTCTCCCCTTAGCTGCCCTGCTGTGTGCTGTGGCTGTCATGTTGTAGCACACTGTCACCTTCAGCCTGCCCGTAGCAGCTCGACATGACTCTGGGTTTGTCTGGCTTTGCTCTGCTCCCCTTTCCGTGGTGCTTCCCTTTGAACTGGCTCCTCCTTGCTGTGATGTTCTTTCTTGGCTTTTCCTTTCTAAATTTTGTGCTGGCTGCCTTCCCTGTGAAGATGCTTTTTCTGCTTCAGGACCTGTCCTTGCTGTCCCAGCTCCTGTGTGGTTCTCTCCTGCGGTGCCCAAAGGCTACCATCCATGTGGCACTGAATATGCCCTCTGAGGCTTCAGAGGATGGAGGTGATCCTGCCAGAAGGTAAGGAAGTGGTGGAGGAGGATAAATTAGATCTAAGGAAGAGACTTTTACCACGAGGGTGATGAAACACTGGCCCAGGCTGCCCAAAGAGGTGGTAGATGCCCCATCCCTAGAACCCCTCCAGGTCAGGTTGTCTGGGGCTTCGAGCAACCAACACCCGTAGATGTTCTTGCTCACTGTAGGGTGGTTGGACTTGGATGATCTTCAAGGGTCCCTTCCAACCCAAAATATTCTATGATTCTGTGATGAGAGGGCTTGGCCCCAGGGATTAAGCTTCTAGAGCAGGGAAAATGGGTTTCCCATGGCTTCAGAGCTGGTGGATGGTCCATGCTGCTCTGAACATTGCTGGTTTAGATCAGGTCTGTATATCAGATGTAGTAGGTAAGGATATTGTGCCTTTGGCCCTTGCCACCACCATCAGCAGGCTGCCAGAACACATTCCATGCCATCATGCACAGACAACAGGAGGCTCTGTGGTGACTCTCCAGCAGGGCTATCTCTCTGCAATTTCAGGTTTTGAAGTTCTGGGGGGGGGGGGGTTGTCTGAAAACAAGCAGAGAGGAAAATAAGCCTTTGCCACACACTGGCCACTGAGGGCTTGCAGCTGATCCTGACGTTAGTGCAGGATTATTCTGATCCCTGGGTAATGCCTTATCAGGATAAAGCCTCTTGAATTGTAATGCCAAGGAAGCCCAAGAGAGGCAAAAATCCCTTTGTTTAGGTTAAACAGAAGCATTTTGCTGACAGTGGCTGAGATTGGGCATGTTTTTCTTTCCTTGTTCTGCAAGTCTGCAAAGAGATGCCAAATTAACTCCCCCTATCCTGCTGCCTTCGCCACAGCTCTAACAGGGTTGTGTGGACTCTCCAGCTCAGTCACCAGTTGCAAGAGGGGCTGACAACTGCTTCAGCCACTGAAATCCTTGGAAAGCTCCCCTCTGACATGGAAAGCTTTCCTGCCTATCACCCACCAAGCTGCCTTGCCCTCTGCAGAGTGGTGACCCACCATGAATCCTTCCACCACTCAGGGCTGCTCAGGACCATGCTTCTCTTTGCCTTTGCTCTCGATGGTGTCAAGAACCAGAAGTTGCACAGAGCTGTTTGGCTTTCTAGTTGATGTCAGAGCCCTCAGTGGGTAAGATCTGCTCTCTCACACCCATCTTCAGTGACCTAATGTCCTGGTTATCCATTTGCAGAGCCTTCAGTGCAGTGGATCTGTAAGTGGTTGACACAGAAACATTAACCTTTCTCTTTTTCTGTCTTTTCCCACCTGAAGGAGCTGCTCAGGCCATTTATAATTTTTGGAGCATGTGCAGAATACCCAGGAGAGGGGCTGCAACCAGAGGGCTGAGCTGGCTGTGAGCTCTGAGCGCAGGCAAACTGGCAGCAAGCTCTTCCTCTTCATTTCCCACATAAATCTTTGTGTACCTTCTTGCTTACCAGCAAACCAGAGTCATTCTGAGGTTTGACATTTTCTTTGAAAGAGGCTATTGAAGCAGTGAAGTTATTGTGTCATCTTGGCAGGCTTTTCTAAAAGGAATGTTTGAAAGGAATCACAGCAATGGGCTGAGCATGCCACTCAAGATCTGCTGCAGAGTTAGAGGCTTCCCAAGCCTCAGCAGTGACTCTGGGACATGCTGAGGTCCCTGATGCCACTCAAGATCTGCTGCAGAGTTAGAGGCTTCCCAAGCCTCAGCAGTGAATCTGGGACATGCTGAGGTCCCTGATGCCACTCAAGATCTGCTGCAGAGTTAGAGGCTTCCCAAGCCTCAACAGTGACTCTGGGACATGCTGAGGTCCCTGCTGCCTCAGGACCATGCATAACACCAGGCTTGCTTGGCTGTGAGTCCCTTTGGATGCTCTGGGGTCAGCAGCCTGCTGACTGATTTGTGGTTGTACTCATCTTCTCCCAGCTCTCACATCCTGTTGTGGCTGCTCTCTCCCTGGAGGTGTTCAAGGCCAGGTTAGACAAAGCCTTGAGCGACCTGTTGTAGTGGTCCCTGCCTATGGTGGGAGTTTGGAACTGGATGATCTTTGAGATCTCTTCCAACCTAAACCATTCTGTGATTCTATGATTCATGGGAAGAGGGGACCTGGAGGAGCCCATGGCCAGAGGCTGCTGTGTCACCTCCTTCTCTCCACGTTTGTGAGCATCTCCACCATAGGCTGCTTCTCCCTCTCCAACTCAGCAGTTCACTACGCACCATCTGCTGACTTTCACTCCCCACCATTTGTTTCCATGTAGATGTGATTCCTGCTTCCATTAAGCCTGCTGCCGAGTTTCTTATTCCAGGAGACTCACTCTTCAGTGGGGAAGTCTTTGTGGTTCTTCCCTCCCCTCTGGCAAAGCTGCTTTAGTCATTCACACAAATGAGTACTTCTGTCCTCTGCATTTTGCTCTCTGGGCAGATCTCACTTCAAAAGAAATCTTTTGGAAGAGCAGTGCCAGACCCATTTGTGAGGAGCTTTGTTACAGCCTCAGAGCAGTACTGAGCAGCTCCTCCAGAGCCAGCACAATCAGCAACCTCTTTAGCAACCACAGCCCTCCCTGGTTCAGCTCCTGCCCCAGGTGCTCACCCACAGAGTCATTTGAGTTGGAAAAGACCTTTCAGATCAATTGCCTCTGACAATTAACTCAGCACCACCAGGTCACCACTAAACCACAGCACCACATCTACAACAGCTTTTCAACCCCTCCAGGGATGGGGACTGCACCACTGTCCTGGGCAGCCTGTTCCAGAGCTTGACAACCCTTTGCGGGGAGAAACTGTTCCTAATGTCCAATTTAAACCTCTTCTGGCACAACTTGAGGCCACTTGCTCTTGTCCTGCCACTTGTTACTTGGGAGGCCAACAATCCCATCTCCAGGGGGAGTGGTGCTGGGGCAGTGTGAGAGCTTTGCACAAGAGCTTTGCACAAGTGTGTGATGCCTCCTGGCTCTGAGGTGTGCCTCGGTTCCTCTGCTGTTTCACTAGATGGAGTTAATCATCCAGCCGTGGTATTTTAGGAACAGTTTGGAGTCTCCTTGCCCTGTACATAGGGTTGATAGCTGCTGTCATTTCCCCTGTCCCCATCCCCAGCTTTGGCACAAGATCAAGGCTGTGAGGAGTTGCTGAGCATTTCAGCTCTCAGCCTGGACTCAAGGATGCAAATGCTGTGATTACCCGAGTTAGTGCTGCTTTTTACGCTGTGTTTCCAAGGCAACTGGAAATTCAGAAGACCACAAACACACACACAGAGGTCCTTTTCTTCTGAGACCTTTTCCTCAGGTAAACACCCTCAGTGACATTTTCAACCTGTCTGAATGCTCATCTGAACAGTCCTCACTGTCCCCTCTTGGAGCTGCCAGCAGTTTGGGCAGGTAATTGCTGCCCTTGAAGGCTGTAAAACCCATCCAGCCACACAATCAGGTTTGCTTTTGTTCTTAGGTTTCCCCCCTGCCTTGCTGGGAGGAGAGTAACACCAGAGAGGCTTCAAAAACGAAAGATGAGGATTTTGAAAGAAAAAAAAAAACAAATTAGCAGTGATTTAGTGCTTTCTGAAAATAAGATTTTTCTGGGAGGGATGAGGGAACTGTGCCAGTAGTGGGAGGGGAAGAAAAGTTTGAGAAAGGGCAGGAGGAGAGCAGGGAAGGATGGAGCAGCTGCTTGTCTTTTTTTGTGCTGTGGAGTCCAGAGCTGGCCCCAGCAGTGCAGGTGGAGTCTCAGCAGAGAGAAGGGCACAATCATCTCCTTCCACCTGCTGCCCACACTGCTGGGCATCAGCCCAGGATGCATGTGGCTTTGCTGGTCAGCAGAAAGAGACATCACACACCTACAACCCTCAATGCCAGCAGCTGGGCTTGGCAGATGTGCAGACAGGCCAGCCAAGGAGCAATGCATGGGGCCCACCACTGGACATGTCCACAACAAGGGACTGGGTTCAAGGAGTGATAGCATTGAGGTCCCCACCAGCTTCCCCCACCTGCAGCTGACTGGATCCCAGCTGGCACTGCAGGGTGACAGCAGCTCAGGGCAGGGAAACAGCCATCAGGCAACAGCCAGAACCAAACCTTCCTGCCTGCTCCTCTCTCCTGGACACTCCTAAAGCAGGAGACACATCAAAGGACCACATTAAAACCAGTTCAAGCTGTAAGAAGCCATAAAGCAAAGCAAGTGTCCAGGCAGCTCCCATATCTCAGCAGGCAGCTCTCACTCCTGGGCACTGCTCAGCCCAATCCCACCACACAGAGGTGGTGCAGAGGGCAGTGGCAGGTCTCATGCTATCTGGCCCCAGGGCCATCAGCTGAACCTTTCTCCTTCCCAGGAGAAGCTGCAAACAAGGCTGTCTCACATCACATCAGTTTACTGTGCCTTGGTGCAGATGTCCCTTCCACCCCTGTGTCCTCAGGATGAAACAATGTGGTGGCAGCACTTGCTGCCAGAGCCTGCACCTTCCTTGGGATGGAGGAGGAGCCACAGGGCTGCCAGGGGGATGGGCAGGAGGTGCCTGGCTTAAATCCATCACTAACACGAGGAACACCTCAAGTAAAGGACTTGGTGTACCTCGATGTGAGGACACCCAAAGACACTGATGCCAGCCTGGTGACAGGCAATGCAAGCAAGGTGCCAGCGTGTAAATCACACATCCTCTCCTCTGCACCAGCCCTCTCCCAGACATTATCTCACACTGGCCAGAACCCAACCAGTGAGTTTTGGGGCCAAATCTTTCCCTCCTGAGCAAGCAGAGAAGGAAAGTCCCCAGCACCACTGCCACATGGTAAAGCATGGTGCTGGTGCCAAAGCACGATGCAGCCAGTGCCTCTCACTGCCATCTCCGGGTGCATTCCAAGGGGGTGAACTTTGCCACTGTCACCTGGGAGCACAAGGACCTTCCAACCCAACCCAGTGCAGCTTCCCAGGAGGCTTATTCACCCTTCTCATAGACACCCCAACTTCAAAGTCTCTCCATTTGCAATCTTGTCCCTCCTGCCCATAGCAGCACTCCACCACCTCTCCCTCCCGCCTGCAGCACCTTCACTGCCAAGGGTGAAGCTGTTCCATATTTAGCTCCCACACTCTGTCCTGCTCCTTGCTTTATTCCTTCTCATTAAAAAATAATAAATTCCAGCTTGCTAATGGGTTTCTGGCAACTGCAGAGGAAGTCTCAGGTGGAGCCACATGAGATTTGGGGGTGAGCAGGGGAGGTTGGTGTTACCTCGCGCCATGACCTGGTGGCTCTGTGTATGCTGCGGTGCCACTGCCACATTCCATTTGCTGCTCCCAGACACCTCCAGTGGCATTTGAGGCAGAAACATCACAGAAATGGAACTGGGGAGTGCATGAGGAGTGATAGGACTCAATGTGGAAAGGGAAGGTGTGTGCCTGCAGGAGGGAAAGGGCTGGAGCAAGAAGAATGACTCCGGCTCTGCCCAGCTCCTGGGGATGTGGGCACCCTGCTCTGCCCAGCTCCTGGGGATGTGGCCACCCTGCTCTGCCCAGCTCCTGGGCATGGGACCACCCTGCTCTGCCCAGCTCCTGGGCATGGGGCCACCCTGCTCTGCCCACCTCTCCAGCCCCAAAGCACTGCAAAGAAAAAGGAAAAAAATCAGGTTTCCATGGTAACATTAGGGTGGCTGGAAGCATCACCTCCTGCCTGCCGCAACCTGCCCCAGCATCAGCCCTGCTGCTTCCCCCCAGAGCAAGCAGCAGCACAGGAGGGTGTGCCCAGGGATGCTCCTCGGGGTGATGGAGGGCTGGGACACCCTGTGGGGCACACAGCAGTGGGATCTCAGCCAGGTGCCTGGCATCAGCCAAGTGGGTTTTGTGGAAGAGAAATTCACCTTTCCCAGCTGCCAGAGGAAAGCAAGGCAGGGCATCACCACAACCCAACATCTGCATCTCTTTCCCCCATGCCCACTGCCACATACAGACACCCACCAGAAAACCAGTAAGGCTCTGGTTAAGCCACCAAGTGTCCCAGACAAGCACAGACCCCTACATAACCCATGCAAGCACCACGACTCCAGAGAGACAGCTGAGGTGTGAAGGTCATGAAAGCTGAGAACATGCCATGAAGAACCACCAGCAGCCACAGAACATGGCCTAGGTCCTGCCCTCCACCTCAGCTAGACTGATGTATGCATTCAGGACTCCTGCAGCATCTCCACACTGGAGGAACTCCTGACCTCACACAGCAGGGACATCCCTGCCCACACACCACCACAGCTCAGCTCAAAGCAGAGCAGGATCCTCTAGAAACTCCCTGGGGAACCAGCAGTGGACCCACAGCCTCACAAGCCACATCCTACCAGGTTCTCCTCCTAAATTAGCACAAAAGAGAAAGGCAGCTCAGCTCACACCTCACTAATTGTTATTTGTGATACACCAGTTACGTTTTAATTAATCTGAAGTCTTCAGCATAACAACCACCCAAGGTACAAAGATAAACTGGAATAAACAGGGCTTGATTAAATACATAATTAATGTTCCACTAAACTCAGCATATATGAATATTAATTAGCAGGAACAGTCTGCAGTTTGGCATCTCCTGTCATTATCTATTTACTCTTTACATTGACAGGCCCAGCTTTGGAACAAATTAACAAAGCTTTCACTTGCTGGCAGAGCTCAGCTGAGCACAGGCTGAGCTCCATGGTCAATTATCTCACCTGCACATGAATCAGCTTTCAGCACCTCTGCCTGCAACCAGAGAGAGATGTGGTGCCAAGGACTGAAACATGTTCACCCTAGATGGGGCTCAGAGTAAAGAAAACTGTTCTCTGCTGGCAATCACAGAATCCCAGACTGGTGGGGGTGGGAAGGGACCTCTGGAGATCAATCTACTGTGTACAGTTCTGGAGCACCCAACACAAGAAGGACATGGAACTGTTGGAGGGGGTCCAGAGGAGACCACGAAGATGCTCAGAGGGCTGCAGCAGCTCTGCTAGGAGGACAGGCTGAGAGAGGTTGGTCTCTGAAGCCTGGAGAAGAGAAGGCTTCCAGGAAACCTTGGAGTGGCCTTCCAGTATCTGGAGGGGGCTACAGGAGTGCTGGGGAGGGACTATTGACAAGGTCTTGTAATGACAGGACAAGGAGGAATGAGTTTAAACTGGCGGAGGGGAAGATTTAAACTGGATGTTAGATTTAAGCTAAGTGAGATGTTAGATTTATGCTAAAGTAGATGTTAGATTTAAACTAGATGTTAGATTGAAGCTAAACTAGATTTTAGATACTGTGTACAGTTCTGGAGCCCCCAGCACAGGAAGGACATGGAACTGTTGGAGGGGGTCCAGAGGAGACCACGAAGATGCTCAGAGGGCTGCAGCAGCTCTGCTATGAGGACAGACTGAGAGAGTTGGGGCTCTGCAGCCTGGAGAAGAGAAGGCTTCCAAGAGACCTTATAGTATCTAAGGGTCTGAGTACAGGAGGGCTGGGGAGGGACTACTGACAAGGCCTTGCAATAACAGGATGAGGAGTAATGGGTTTAAACTGGCAGAGGGCAGATTTAAACTAGATGTTAGATTTAAGCTAAACTAGATGTTAGATTTAAGCTAGATGTTACTAAATGTTCTTTCCAGTGAGGGTGGTGCGACACTGGCACAGGTTGCCCAGGGCGGCTGTGGCTGCTCCTTCCCCAGAGGTGTTCAGGACCAGGCTGGATGAGGCCTTGAGTGACCTGTTCTAGTGGGAGGTGTCCCTGCCTATGGTGGGGGGGTTGGAACTGGATGAGATTTGAGGTCCTTTCCAACCTAAACCATTCTATGATGCTATGATGAGGGTAGGACAGAAAGCCCTCAGGAACCTGGACAACCTCTGATACTACCTGCCAAGTGCCTTGAGCTCACAGGGGAGCAAGCAGATGTGGAAGCAGAGCCAGATGCTGCTGCCGAAAGCAGCACCAAGCAATTCTGCCAGCCTAGGGCTGGGCAAGCTCCTTAGCCCACGTCTGGCAGCCCTGCCGAGGTGCCAAGGTGCTGATCATCCCCCACTGTCAGCTCGGCACCTCCTGCCTCCCCTTCCCCACGCTGAGGTGTCATTACTGCTGCTGGAGTCTGCGCTAATTATAGGTGTCACAGCCCTCCCGCCCGCGGGGATGCTAATTGAGGGAGAACGTTACAGTGTTGCCAAACCCTGCTCCACAGCACATCGGGAAAGTGCCACCAGCACTGCCGAGACTTTGCTGGGAAAGCAAAAGGACTTCGGTGACAGCCAAGCCCAGCCCCATCCCGATGCTCGCCGTAGGCTGGACCAGCTTCTGCTTCACGTCCACAAGACCAGAGCCCCTGGGGATGAGCTGGGCAGGCTACAAGCTCCTCTTGTAATCTGAATTATTAATTAGGGCCAAATCAGTGAAATTGGTGACCTGCAAGCAGGGCTCTGGGGAGCACAGTGGCAGCCATGGGCTCAAGTCCCACCTCTGCACCTTGAAACCTCTATGGGCTATGGGCAAATAATCGCTGAAAGAAGGGCATTGGACTTGGCAGCCAGAGAATGGCCCCAGCGAGCACAAACAGCCACTGCCACCCATCCAGCCCCACAACGGCACTCTGGGGCTGCTGGAAAGGCACAGGCCAGTTGGAAAAGAGCTGGAGGGGGACTCTGGGGACAGGGTTTGGCAGGGACGGACACCCCACCGCGACCCAGAAACCCTCGTTGAGCTCAGCTGTGCCCCTGGGCAGGGGCCAAGCAGCAGAACCAGTCACAGGCCATCACTTTCACACACCCTTCTGGACATGAAGCTTTAATACTGTGACCTTTAAGATGCAAGATCTGAGCCTCTGCAGCCTTCCAAGGGTGGCTTTGTGCTCTCTCAGAAGCACTGAAAGGTTAGACTGGCGTCACTGTGGCAGCCAGGGCTGTGTCACCATTAACCTATCGCTACAGGTGATGCTTTGTTCACTGCTCCACAGAGCTTTCTCTCTCTGCTGGTGTCAGAGACAGGAATCTCCAGCTGACACAGCCCAAGGCAGTGAGATGCACACACAGCCCAGCTCTTCGCCTCAGCTCCCTGACACTTCATTTGAAGGACAAAATCCAATTATGGCTCACTCCATGCAAACACTTCCCTCTTTTTTTTCATGTGTGTGGCTAATTCAAAGCTCCCTCTCTGCCTTATCTGCCAGGCATCTGCCTCCCTCAGCAATACATGGAGCTGGAATAAGGCACCTGAGTTATCTACCTATAATTAAAAAAAAGAAAATTATTTTGCTGTTGATGACAAGACCAAAGCAGCCTTCATGTACAGAAATTGTTGGTGCTGGCCAATGCATGGGCAGAGCATCCTCAAAAGGTGCAGCAATGTTCTTGTTGGAGAAATGGCCAGCTGGGCACCCCAAGCCATGAGAGAAGAAGCACCCAAAGGTGTTGGGAACTGATGACCAGTTGGAAGGATGCAATTTCAGCCCAGAGAGAGGCAAGCACAGGGAGGTTGGAAGGGACAGCAGCTCTTGAGTGCTCAAGGAGAACACCACCCACACACAGCACAGCTCCAATGCCAAGACAGCTCATGGTGTGCTCACTTTGATTTCCTCTTGCCATTCGATCCTGGGGTGCCCTTGCAGGGGGGGAAATGCAGGATCTGTGGCTACAAACCCATAACTGAGGCTTCTCACCCAGGGATGGGATTGAAGATGGGCACCCTGGCATCTGATGAAAGCCTCTCTCTAAAGCAAGAAGCACATGTGAGGACAGGAGGCAGCTGCCCCTGCCCAGCTCTGATAGCTAAAGGAAAAAGGAAGGAGAAGGGAAAGAAGAGGGAGGAGAGAAGAAACCAGCAAAGCAAACATTTGAAAAGATTCCCTTATATTCTTCTCAACAGCACCAAGAATTGCAGAGCAGCCACATGTCCTCAGCTGTTACAGATTTATCCCATCTCTAGTTTATTGCATCTTTCTCTGTAGTCTCAAAGCCCAGCCCCTGGCAGGATGCAGCCTTCCAAGACTCAGGGCTCTGCAGCTTCCCATCTCTTGGCAAACTCCATCCCTTGAATAAGAAAGCCCCAATTTGTAGCTGCTCCTGCTGAGATATGCAGCGCTTTAAAATCCATCTCTTGCTGGTGCACAGACCAGAAGAGAAATGAAAGAGAGCCCAGAATTGGTTGTCTTTACAATCTCATCTTTCTCAATATACTCCTGGATTTACCATTTTCGCCCACGACAGCCTGGCAGCAGCACGAGAGGCTGCAGATGTTCATGACAAAGCAGCGAGCCCGAGCTCACAAGCTCCCCCCAAGTCCCCTCCTCACACAGAGTGTTGCTGCCAAGACCTCGCCTGGTTCATCCCTAGCAGGAGCACAAGATCTAATGTGCTAAACCTTGTGGAAAGGCACCCAGCACTCACTCAGAGAGTGCCATCTGCGAGCAGAGAGGGAGAGAAGGGAGAGGAGGCAGCAGCCCTGTGTGATCACAGAACCATCCAGATTAGCAAAAGCCCCTCAGGATCACCAAGTCCAACCTAGAACCCTACTCTACAAGATTCACCTTAAACCATAGCCCTAAGCACCACATCCAAACCACCTTTAAACATATCCAGGGTTGGAGGCTCCACCACCTCCCTGGGCAGCTCATTCCAGTCCCTGACCTCTCTCTCCATGAAAAACTCCTTCCTAATGTCCAATTTAAACCTTCCCAGCCTCAGCTTGAGGCCATTCCCCCTTATTCTGTCTCCAGTTACCTGTGAGAAGAGACCAGCAGCAGCCTTTCCACAACGTCCCTTCAGGTAGCTGTAGACAGCAATGAGGTCTGTCCTCAGCCTCCTCTTCCTCAAACTAACCATCCCCAGTTGCTCCTCATAAGATTTATTCCCCAGGCCCTTCCCCAGCTTCATTGTACTCCTCTGGACCCACTCCAGCACCTCCACATCTCTCCTGTATTGCAGTGCCCAAAACCAAACACAATATTCAAGCTGTGGCCTCACCAAAGCCAAGTCCAAGGGGACAATCACCTCCCTGCTCCTGCTGGCCACAGCATTCTTAACACAAGCCAGGATGCCATTGGCCTTCTTGGCCACCTGGGCACACTGCTGGCTCATATTCTGTCTATTACAACCCCCAGGTCCCTTCCTGACAGGCAGCTCTCCAGCCACACTGCCCCACGCCTCCTCCCAGGATGCTCCCAGGACAGCAGCAACCCTGGGAAGGGGCTGTCTGTGAGCTGGGATGGACAGAGAGGTGGACAGGACTCACCTGGGATGTTGTGGATGGTTATAGCGAGGATCATCAGCATAATCCTCCTCCAGCTGCTGCTGCCAGCCGCCGAGGCCCCGTCCTTGGTGCCAGGGAATGCCAGGGGCGTGTCTGGCAGGCTGCTCCCTGCGCCCCTCCTGCGCTGATAGGGCTCTCCGTTCTCACCTTTATCTGGGGGTACAGAGAACAGCCAGGTCAGCCAAGAGAGTGACAGAGGGGCAGCTGGGCATCCCCTGCATCCCCTTGCAGAAGGAAAGAGCAGAGAGAAGGAAGAATGCTGACCAAAGCAGGGCTGAAGGTGGGCACACTGGCTCCGTTGATTCAGTTAGGGGAAGGAGTCTCCCCAACACACAGATCACAGAGCCCAAGGACCAGGGAGACTCTGAGACAGAAGTTTTTTCTCTCCCTCCTCCTCCTGAGACTTGCTCCTGGTCCCACACAGCTCCCCAGTATCACACCCTCCTGTAACATCCTGATCTGCTGGGGACAAGCTCTGGAGCCAGGGACTAATGAGGATGATGAGTAAAACCTTATTTACCATGAGGGTGCCAAGCACTGGACCAGGCTGCCCAGAGAGGCTGTAAAGCCTCCTCCTCTAGAGAGATTCCAAACCTATCTGGATGCAATTCTGAACAACCTGCCTGGGTAACCCTGCTTTAGCAAAGGACTCTTTCAGCAGAGGATCTCCAGGGATCACTTCCAACCCCCACCGTGATTGGATTCTGGGATTCTGCAACAGAGTTGCCGGGCAGCAGCCACCAGGGACCCAGAGTGACATCATCCCACCCAGCCCAACCCTGGCATGGCTGCAGCTCCACTGCCTGTGCAGATGAAGGAAACCCCCAAAACACTTCATTTTGATTTCACCCTGGTCTCAGAAGGGTTGCACTGAGCTGTAATTAGCAACTATTCATTCCGCTACCAAAAGATTTGCCACTGCCATTTGCACAGACATCGCACAGACCCAAGCTCTCCCAGACCTCTGCTCCCAGCAGGGCCATTTCTATCAGCTCTATTCCAAACAGCTATTTTAAATGACACTGCTAAAACCCAAGCCCCAGTTATGGCTGTGAAAGGTGGAACAAGCACCAGACAGCACCACAACAAAGCCTACACACACCAGGACCTTCACCAGTCACCGTCGGCATGAAAAGGCAGATGGAAGGCAAGGATCAAGGAGCACAAATTCCTCGACCTCACACAGCTATGGATTCATATTAGATATTTGACATTTAGACAATATAATTCTCTCCCCCTGGATTTCTATAATTTTATCTCCTGTCCCTTGACCCACTCCAAGATGCTTTTTTGCAGACAGAGTGCAAGGAGCTGTTGGAAGCCGTTTTGATGGAATGCCAAGTGCTTCCCCTGCCATGTGCTGGGGGGATGATGCTTGACCATCACACCTTGAGCTGCAATTAGGGACCTCAGAGTAAAAGGGACCATGCAGACTGAAACAGGAGGTGACCTTGGGAAAGCAGCAATGCTCCACATCTTACCACCTGTGACATAAATATGGGCAGATGGAGGCATCCCAAAAGCAGTGCTCACCGCCCCAGCGAATAAACCCAAGGGCTTAACCTATTTTAGTACAAAAAAACCCCCAAGGCAAAGACTAAAACCCCACTTGATGGCAGCAGGAGTGGGCAGCTCTCACATGTGGATTCCCTCCTGCTCCTTCCTGTGTCCAGGAGGATCCCCACACAGCATCACCAGGGCTGCAAACTCTGATGCCTGCTGCTGCTTTGCAAACAGATAAATATTAGCAGTGGCAATGGCCATACAGAGCCAGTCACTTTCTGTCCCCAAAGCCTAGCCCAGACAATAATCTGAAGCTCTGCCATCAAATATTGCTGCATTCCAGCCCTCAGGGACACAGACAAATATTTTTTTTAAGCAATAACAAGGACAACCAGACCCAGCCAAGAGGCTTGTCCAGTTCACCACAGGAACGCTGGCACGGCACACCCCTAGCAATGGAGCAGCCAAGGCTGAAGCCACTTATAGATGAAATTCTCCTCTTCTGCCAGGCCACTGTATTACTTTAATTGCTTGGCACATATCCCCCTGGCCCCACACACCGTATTTTTCTCAGCTGACCCTGCTCTGGCCACCAGCACTGACCCATGGACCTGCATGGCAAGGGTTTGCACCACAGCACCATTCCCGTGCCACCCCTGTGCTCCCAACCTCGCTCACGCTGCAAGATCATCTCCACAAAAAACAGGGTGAGATGAGGATGCAGAGAGGTGCAGGAATGCCCCTCCAGCATCCTGGACTTTCCAGAGAGAAGGAAAACCAGTTTATGTAACATCTAGTGAAGGGCATTTACATGCAAGTGACAGAACCATCATCTTCCTGTAAGGAAGGCAAGAAGTGCTCAATCCAAATAGGAGCAACCACAGTGCCCTGACAGCCCAGGCAGTGCCACCTCTTGAGGCTGTTTTTTGGAGGAACAAACACAGGAGAAGTGCTAAAGGCAGAGGTGTTGGTGGCTGCTGGGGAGGCTTTGCATTTGGCATTCAGGTATCTGCTTGGGGAATGCAGAATGTCCTGTCAGTGACTTGGATTTTCTCACACCAGGCCAAAAAAGGCTGCCTGCTGACAATGCAGCAGCACCTCTGCTGTGCTCTCATCTCTCACAGCACCAGCTAAGAATGGTGTTACTGACACCAGGCAGGACACTCCATTGCTGCAGATCTCCTCAGTTTTCTGTTCATCTCATGGTGTGACCTGGCCCTGTCCATCCTTATTGTTTCTGGCTATTCCTGTGCTTAAAAACAAACTCAGCTGTTGACTCAATAGAAGCATGTGCTCAACACATCCTCCTCTGCAATCTTAGACCTTCCCTTGCCTCTTTCTCACCTACCCCAGCTCTGCTTCAGGACCAGGCTCAGGCTGGAGCTTCCTCCTCTGGCTTTACCCAGCCTCAGCACAGCACAGCACAGCCAAAATGCCAAGTCAAGGAGTCATCATCCATCACCCCACGTCATTGTCCAGCCAAGTCCTTGACTACATTCCCCTCATCTTCTCTGATAAACTAAGCTAAATAAATAAAACAAGGGATTTATTTTGTTGGGGAAAATCTGATTATAACAGCACAGCTCATGTCTGCATGCTCCCCAGCAGGGGACATGCACAGGAGGCAAGGCAACCTCACCCAGAACCATGCAGCAGATCCACCACAGAGCTATGGGGAGGGGAACCTCAGATGTCTCAGTTCCTGTCCTGATGGTTTAGACAGAGTGAGCCAAAATAATTGAAACCTCCCAGCTGCTTTTTGCTTGGCACTTAACAAAACTGATAAACCAAATGTCATCAGCACTTCCAAAACTCTAACTTTCTGTCTCTGAACAGAACAGCTCTGCCTTGGCATCTGCTCTGCTCGCAGACATTCGTTTGTCCCCACGCTGTGACACTCCTGGCTCCCTTTTGGCTATTCCTCCTGCACCATGACCTAGAGAATGAAACCTCTCCCTGAGCTGGAAGCAGGGAAGGGACACCCCACGGTGGCACAATGCCCAGGAGCACTGGTGGTCCCCTCAGGACACAGATGGAGCCCCCAGGAAGGGAAGAGCCACCTCCTGCTGCCACCTCGACCCAGCTGATGGTAGCCATCACGATCCACTCACACACAGAGCTCCCAGTGCTGGGAGCTGCTGGTTTATTGGGATTTTCATTGCCTTATTCCAGTTGTTCTTTCTCCTTATTTCCCTTATCTTTGGTTTGATGCCTTCACCATAAAACTGTCTCCCAGGACTCCTGCAGCAAGGCAGAGGAAGGCTTTTGCTGCTATTTAAACACCCAAGGGAAGCCTTTTCGGCTCCCTAGCCCAAGCTTTGATTTCAGCTCTCCTGACTCCTATTTGTAGGTGAATTTTCACCAGGAAAAGGCATGTTCGCTGATGGCCTGGCTGTGGACATGGGAAAAGCCCTGCAGAGGAGCTATGAACATCACAGAGCGACCCAGCTGTGGCTCAGGGCTCTCTATACCTGTGAAACCAGATGCCCAAGAGCATCAGACACAAAAGTACCACTTGGCTCACAGGCTTTTGGCTTCACTGGCTCTGCAGGGCAGCAGAGCAAGGGATATTCAGCCTGGAGAAGAGAAGGGTCCAGGGAGACCTTCTCGTGGCCTTTCAGTACTTGAAAGGACTGATAGGAAAGATGGGGACAGACTTCTGAGGCAGGGCTTTTGTGACAGGGCAAGGGGTGATGGTTTGAACCTAAATAGAGGGAGATTTAAACTAGAGAGAAAGAAGATTTTTTCTGTGCTGAGGTTGGTGAAACACTGGCCCAGGTTGCCCAGAGAGGTGGTAGATGTCCCATCCTTAGAAGCATTCCAGATCAGGTTGGATGGGGCTGTGAGCCACCTGCTCTAGTTGCAGATGTCCCTGCTCACTGCGGGGATGCTGGACTAGATGAGCTTTGAAGGTCCCTTCCAACTCAAATCATCCTACCAGTCCATGGCTTGTGATTCTATGCATGACCAACATTCACCTCCTCACACTGCATAACTGCAGAAGTTTCAGCTGTCCCCATTCTGTTAAGAACTACCCCAGCATTCCAACAGCACTCTGCCCAGTATCAAATTAACCAGAAAAGACTCAATTTTAGGCCTCTCACTAACAAAAGCCAATGCTCAGACATTGCTGGACATGACCCTGTCACNGAAGGAGATGCCACTGTGCCCAGGGGCGTGAGGAGCTTTGCCCCCATCAGCTGCAAGCAGCGGGGAAATCTGTGGAGGGTAAACAAGATAGATGCAGCTTTTAGAAGGGAAGTGCTGAGGGTGTTTTGGATGGCCAAGTGGAACACGAAATTGCCTCTTGTACAAATTATCAGTGCATTAGCAGAGGGTGAAGGCAGCCTCACCAAAGGCAGCCCCAGCATTATTTTCCCAGTAGTGTCACATGTAACAGGGAGACTACAAACAGCACGCAGGTCAAGTGATATGTTTCACTTGCCAATTGCTATTGGAAAAGATTTAACCAAAAAAAAAAAAAAAAAAAAAAAAGAATAAAAGAATAATCACAGTGAAGTGCTGGTAGCAGCTCCCAGCCCTCAGACAAGGCATGGTGTGTGTGGGGGAGGCACACTCAGGGCTGTCACACAAAACGCAGCACCCGGAGCGTGCCCAGCTTGAGACGCTGCATCTTGCGCAGGCTGAGGGGAACAAAACAATAATTAGGGCTAAACACAGGCTTGGCTGGAAATCAGAAAAGCTTCAATAGCAAATTGGAGCAGTGATAAGAGCAGGACAAGGGGTGCTTTTTAAAGAATAGCTGACACAATCAGACAAGGGGGATGGCAAGAACGATGCCAAGGCTGTTATGTGGCAAATCATTATCTGTGCCACGTAAGTTATTTTAAAGCTTGTTCACAACACCAACAACCACCCAAAAAAAAAAAAAAAAAAAAAAGGGTCCTCTATAGATTCTACTCAATTTATCATTATTGAATTTTTTTACTAAAGCTGCAGGGCAAAGATTCTGCCAAAAGTTTAATTACATGTGTGCAGCTTGCTGCATTTTTCATATCCTCTGCAGCCAGCACTGGAAAAAAGATAAATGGCTCTGAGTGTGGCTTAAACTGCTGCTGAAATATAAAAACCAACTGGCTTCTTATCAGCATCTGAAATGGCTTTTTATTTTTGATTATTTCTTAATGAAAACTGTTTGCATTAGCCATGAGTTCAGCTTTATTGCACTCACAAGGGGTACACAAACAGATGAATGCACTATTTACTCTCTCTGCTCAGGAAAAAAACCCAAACCCCTCTTCACTGCACCACTTCAGCTCCCCGATTCATATGAACGTCTGTGGAGCTCTCCAGCTTTTCACATCTGCTTCAGAGCTCTTCTCCTCCTCTCTAATTAGGCCTGGCTTAGCCCTGCCTCTCTCCTACAGATCTCAAATACTCAACCAGGCTGCTGAACCAGGCATGAGGCTACTTAATTTGCTCTTGGGCAAAGTGAGGAGCCTATGCATCCCCTCTTAGTTGTGGGGCCCATTTCAATCTCAGTTCAGCTGTAAGTCTCCCCCTCCAGCCCAGCCCCACAGCACCAGGGGGCAGATGGGCTTAGAGGGGCTGGCAGGAGTCAGTACCCATGGCAGAGGCACGTTCTCCAGAGCAGCATCCCAGTATCTCCTCCTTTCTCCACGCTGGAGCAAACATTTTCACAGGAATCTGGAGCCTCCCTTGGCTGAAGATATTGGAAAGAAAATCATTTACAGCTCCAAAATCCTTTCCCATCTTCTCCCCATCAAATTCCTGTAATGAGTCTCTGCCACTGGACCTGCCAGCAGCCAAAGCAGGGATCCCCAGGCTCTCACAGCAACGTAAGTCCTGCGCTGGCGGCTCTGGTGTTTCTCCTTTCAGCTTCAACTTGCAAGGGATGAAATAGCTCCCTCATTTATAAAAATTTGTCAGCTCCCATCTCAAAAGTGTGGGAGAAGGGAAGGAGAGACAGTGCCAAGCAGAGATGCACAATAGACTTATTAAAATCTATGATTAGCTGTCGCTCGCCAGCTAGTTGTAAAAATTGCTTGGTGTTGATGCACCCAGGAAGGAGCCAGAGGAAGGAAAGCATCACACACACTCATTTCAAAAGCTTTCACTTTGGCTCTCTCATCTCTTCCTACAACATCCATTCGAACTGCCCCCATGGGGCAGCAGCCCTCAAGCCCAGGTAACAGCAAAGCACCGGGAGAGAGGTGGAGAGCTGCAGCTGCTCGGCACCAAACCTGCTGCCAAATTCCTCTCGGCTCCTGTGAGCCCCACGCAGCCCTCACTATTGCCAGTACCTGCTCACTTGCAGCTGGAAACGTCTACTACACATCACAGCTGCTCCATCAAAACCCAGAGCTGAGTAAGCTGGGTCTGACCCTTTGTCTGGGGGTGGGGGGGGAGGAAAAAGGAACAATTTGCTAAAGAAAATGATAACGCAAGTAGCTGACATCCCTTCCCAAGGTGCAGAAGATAATTGCCTGTTAAATTCTCTCCCTTAATGGTTGATATAAATCAAAATTACTTGGAAAATCTCTAGGATTCCCAAAGGCCTGATAGTCAACCCAAGCCCTTACAGAAACACTCACCCGTACTGCAAGCGTGACGCTGTTAACGTCTCTCTCAGCAAGCCCCAGCCCCTTCCCCACTTCTCTCCGCCAACCCTCGATGCTCCATTAACTTTGAGCAGATGTTACAAATGTTTTGTGGCAGTTGGGCTCCATCCCTGTGGCACAAAGGCCCCATCGGGGCTTCCGCTCTGCAAAAATCCCCCCACCGGGCTCCAGGTCTTGCTGCAGCACAAAGGCATCGCCGCTCACGGGTGGTGCAAACGGCCGCGGCCAGGCAGCGGCAGCATCTCTGCGGGTCCAAAGAGACCGAGGGCAGGGGCGGGCAGAGGAGGCAGTAAGGAGCATTCCTCCTTTGCTTGAAGGCTGCACAAGGCACAGTGATGCCTGCAGGAGGCAGACGGAACCATTCCTCGGCCACGCTCCTCTACACAGGGACCGGTATGCACCATCCTCTTCTCCCTAACCTCTCCTTTTCCTTCATTTTTAAACCACGAGGAAACCCCAGAAGAGAAATTGCATCAAAATCAACGAGCGCAAGCCCTCAGGAAGTGGAGCCAGACGCAGGCACACCCCCAGCAGCACCCACTCTCTGCTCTGCATTACCAGCAGCATGCTCTGCCTTCGGGGGACACCACAGTTACCTTTCTTCATCTCCTTTTTCTCTTTGTTCAAGGTTTAGTGGCAGCACCTGGCTCTGAAGCCATCAGCCCAACCGCCCTCCCCAACACCAACCACCCATCCCATAACACACACAAGTAATTGAGGCTAATCATAGAATCATTAAGGTTGGAAAAGACCTCTGAGATCATCCAGTCCAACCTTTTACCCAACACCTCTGTGACCACTGAGCCATGACCCAAAGCACCACATCTCATTTTTTTAGCACCTGCAGGGATGGTGACTCCATCACTTCCCTGGGCAGCCTGTTCCAATGTTTGGCCACTCTTGCAGTAAAGAAATTCTTTCTAATGTCCAACCTAAACCTCTCCTGCTGCAGCTTGAGGCCATTACCTCTTGTGATGCTGTTAGCTACTTAGGAGAAGATGGCAGCAAGCGATGGGAGCTCATTCTCCTCCTAAACCTCTTCACATCATTCTATTCATTGCTCTCCTTTTGCTGCTGTAGCAGGAATCTATAGAACCACAGAATCACAAAGGTTGGAGAAGACCTCTATCCAGTCCAAACATCAATCCAAACCCATCATGCCCATGAAACCACATCCCAAAGGGCCACATCCACACATTTCTTGAACACCTCCAGGGATGGGGACTCCACCACCTCCCTGGGCAGCCTGTTCCGATGCCTGACCACTCCTCCAGCAAAGAATTTTTTCCTCATGTCCAACCTAAGTTTCAGGGAGCACAGAAGGGCCTCACTGCTAAAGAGCAGATGGCTGTTAGCAAGCATCTGCTCCCTGCCACCGTGCGGGCAATGCCGCTCTTACCCACCACCTCCAGAACAGGTTTTAATTACTGTAAGTAATTAAGCACTGCACCTCTTAGGGATATCTGTTCTCCCTTTCACAGGCAGGTATAGGGAGAGGCAGTGAGTGCCATAGGCTCTGAGCCAGGCAGAGAGTCCTGGGTCACACATCTCTGCACTGATCGGGTCTGATAGCACAGATCATGCTGGAGCTGGAAATAAAACTGCCAAGGAAAAAGGTTCTCTTTAAAGGAATGAGTCCCCAAAGCAGGGAAAAATACAGCTCCTGCAAAGCCTGCACGCAGAGAACAAAGCTGCTGGAAAAGGAGCTCTTTGGAGTTGCCCAACTATGGTCAAAATAAGGATGCATTATTAAAAATAGCATTTATTTACTGCTACCAAAAGCTCTATTTGCTCAAGCAGAGAGCATGGGCTGCCCAAGCAGAGCCCAGTACCACCAACCCCATCACCATGCCAGGGGTTGCGGTAGGCACAAGAGCAGGACACTTCTGACACCCATTTGCAGTGGCTGCAGCCCCAGCCTGTTGGCATGAGCTCGTTCCCCCCCCCTCCCCCCGCCCCAGCCCTTCTTATACATAACAAATTCATTTTGCAATGTTTCTGGCAGATAAAAGAGGTCCCTGCATCTGCCCAGGCTTTCAGCAAGGAAGATAAATAGAGTGTCATGACTCACTGTCTATTAGGCGCCTTCATTTATCCAAGCGTGCACAGGAGCTTTCATAAAAGGTTGTTTAATTCAGCATGACTGACTGCCACTCGCTCCCAGACACACCATTATGGCTGGGATCTGTCTGAAGTTTGGAGTCAAGAGGACTGGAGCACACTGAGCTGCCCTACATCAGCTCAGCCAGGTCCACCCTCCAGCCCATCTCCAACGAGAGCATCAGCTACCGAGCGAAGGGGAGTCTGACACCCAAACTCCAGTTCAAACATCACACTGGGAGCATCCCAGCCTGCAGAGACCCAGCACTCCCTCAGGACCCAGGGTACCTCCTTCTTGCCACACTCCCAGCACTGCTCCAGAGCATTGGGGAGACATCATTGCTCTCTATGACTCCCTGAAAAGGTTGGAGTGTGGGGGGTGTTGGTTTCTTCTCCCTAGTATCAGGTGATAGTATGAGGGGAAATGGCCTGAAATTGTGCCAGGGGAGGTTTAGGTTGGATACTAGGACAAATGTCCTTACTGGCATAGTGGTTAGGCTGCCCAGGGAGGTGGTGGAGTCCCCATCCCTGCAAGTGTTCAAGAAACATGCAGAAATTGCACTTTTGGACATGGTTTAATGGCCATGGTGGGGTTGATGGTTGGGCTCAATGATCTTAGAGGGCTTTTCCAACCAAAATGACTCTGTGACCCTTGCTGGGGCTGCACTACTTGTCTTGCCTCCCAGCCTCCCCCCTGCTTTGCAAGCACACCCTCTGTCCTCCCAGACCTTGATCCTAATGCATGAACTTCTCCCTGGCTGCTCCAGCAATCCATCATTGAGCCTCACATGAAATTACTGCTCCAGCCCTCTGTGTTACATCATTCATCCACATCAGCCTGAGAGACCATGTACAGGCTGATAAGCAGCACACTGATCCTTCTTGCTGCCCCACTTCATCTCCTACTGCCACTGATCCTTCAAGCTGCCATGTCATTCCTGCACCCAGCAAAGCTCCTGGCACCCCAGAGAGCTGCCAGCATCCATCTGTGTGCCCACTTCTGCATGGGAAAATGAATTCACAGAGCAGATCTTCATTCTTCACTCAAATTAGATCTAAGGAAGAAACATTTTAAAGAGAGGGTGGTCAGACAAATTGCCTAAAGAGGTGGTAGATACCCCCCATCTCCAGAACCATTTCAGGCCTGGTGGGATGGGGTTCTGAACAACCTGCTCTAGTTGAAGATGTCCCTGCTGACTGCAGGGGGGTTGGACCAGATGACCTCTCAAGGTCTTTTCCAACCACTCAACGATTCTATGATTTAGAGGCAAAGTGCTGGAGAAAGGCACTGAAGGGAAGGAGCACCACAAGCCGTCAAAAGTTGGCCCAGACAAAGCAACCTTCTGGAAATCTCAATGGGATGCCTTAGACCAGCAGCTCCTCCCTTCAGAGCCACAGGGATTCACTCACAGATACCAAACCCTCATTGCCAGCAATGCCAACACCATGGCAGCCTCTTCCATGAGGATGTGGAGGATGATAGCCATGGTCCAAGCTTTGAAGCAGGGTCTGCTGCTGCCTCCTGCCACCCCCTCACCCCAACCTCTTCTCTTTTTCACCTCACCTTCCCCCAGAGGCACCCAGCCAGTGCAAATTGTCCCTTGGCAGCAATGACAAAGATGGATGAAGTCCATCACTGGTTGCACTGTGTGAAGGGAGCTCCACAGGGAGCTCCCAGCAGAACCCCAGAAATCATGATGAAGTTTCCCCACTAAGGGATGGGACCTCACAGTGAACAGTGCTACCTAGCATCCTGCTGAAGGACCAAAACCAAGGTTGACAGTGAGGCAAGATGGCACCAACCAAGCACGTAGTGGCAACCTGCAGCCACAGCAAGGCCACGGTGCTGCTCATCCCTCAAGCAACACAGATTGCCCAATGTCAGAAGCCAGGAGGGCTGCCAAAAACTTCCCCACTCCACGTCTGTGGTGTTCAAAGATTAATTTCTTGGGCGAGAGCGCCGGCACGATGCTGGCTCTAATTACATGCACCAGGTCCTCTTCAGCAAACTAATTCTTGCTAACTTCCAAGAGCCCTTTAAGGACTTCCCAGTAGATAAAGTGCATCACTGGATCAGTTTATGCTGAAACTTTTGCACATTCCAGTTAATTTAATCATTTCAGATGGCTGAGCTATGTTTGGATCTCTGATCCTTGGCAGGGAACGGCTTCTGATCCGAGCAAGATCAGAGGCAGCAAATCTCTGATGGGAGAAAAAAGTAAATAATCTCATTATCTGATTAAAAAGAAAACAGGGTGGGGGTTATCAGGAGTTATTTCATTAGGGCTCAGATGATAATCTTACAGACAGGAGAATGGGGTTCATGCTCCTCCAAGAAGCCCCAAGGCAGCTCAGCAACCATGGGCTTGTAAGAACCACCTGCTGCCATCACCAAGGGGTCCCACCACTGTCCTGGCATGTTGGGGCCACATCTACAGAAGAGCTGCCTCTGCCTCCTGGCCAAGGATGCTCTGGCATCACCTCCCCTCCACACACAAACCTCAGTTTCACAGAATCCCAGCATGGTGGGGCTTGGAAGGGACCTCCGGAGATGATCCAGTCCAACCCCCCTTCAAAGCAGGGGCACCCACAACAGGTTCCCCAGGATCATAACATCCAGAAAGATTTGGACTCTCTCCAGATAGGCAGACTCCACAACATCCAATGCTTGGGCACCCTCCCAGCAAAGAAGTTTCTCCTCATATTCAGATGGAACCTCCTGGGTTCCAGTTTGTGCCCACTGTTCCTTGTCTTATCACTGGCCACCAATGCAGAGAGTTTGGCCTTTAGCCATTAATCAGCATTAAGATGCCCTCTCAGTCTGCTCTTCTCCAAACTAAACAGTCCCAGGTCTCTCAGCCTTTCCTCCTCAGAGAGAGTTGCTCCACACCCCCTCAGCATTTCAGTCCACTTCTTACTGCCATGTCATGCCCAGGTTCAACTTTCTTCTACATTTCTGTGCTGAATGAAAGCATGGAGACCCACAGAGCAGAAACCAAGGCTGCCACCACTTCCAGGAGCAGCTATCAGGACAAATGTGACCATGCCATCAGTATGCCAGAGAGCAGAAGGGTGCATACTGCTGCTTGCTTTCCACCATGACATCTCTTGGCAGCACTTACAGACACCAAAACTAGCGACAAGCAAGATGAGCTGCTCCATTCTTGCTCTCCATTATTTCTCTTGCTCTTCCACCCCAGCTCAGCCTGTATTCAGCATTACCTGTTCCTCTTCTATTCAGAAAGGCCACGGTGCCTTCAGCTAGAGAAATTCTCTGTGCAAATTAATTTTGTCTGGAAATAAGAAGCAATTAATAACTGCATTAGAGCCCAGGGGTTTAACCAGATCTTGGAGAGTAGGAAAAATTGCATTACTGCAAGAGTGCTCAGGCATTGGAACAGGCTGCCCAGGAGGTGCTGGAGTCACCATCCCTGGAAGTGCCCCAAAAATGAGCAGGCAGGGCCATCTGGGACATGGTTCCAGGGCCATCTGGGACATGGTTCCATGGCCATGGTGGTGTTAGGTCAACGATTGGACTTCATGATCTTGGAGGTCTTCTCCAACCCAAACAATTCTATAGCTGAAGGGATCCTGCAGGAAGGCTGCAGAGGGACTTTTCATGAGGGTGTCTAGTGGTAGAACAAGGGAGAATGGTTTTAGGCAGAGGCAGAGTAGGCTTAGACTGGATCTTAGGAAGAAGTTCTTCAGTACAAGCATGGTAAGGCTCTGGACCGGGTTGCTCAAGGAGGCTGTGGATGCCTCCTCCCTATGGTTATACAATCGTAGGATGGTAAGGTTGGAAGGGACCTCAAAGATCATCTATTTCCAACCCCCTGCCATAGACAGGGATGCCTCCCACTAGTACAGGTCACTCAAGGCCTCGTCCAATCTGGTCTTGAACACCTCCAGGGAAGGAGCAGCCACAACCTCCCTGGGCAACCTGTTCCAGTGCCTCAAGTCGTTCAAGACCAACTGCTGGATGAGGCCCTGAGCCACCAAGTCTAGATGAGAGGTGTCCCCTGTCCATGGCAGGGAGGTTGGAGTAGATCATCTCTAAGGTCCCTTCCAACCTAAGCCATGGTGGAGATGCAAGAGGCACAGTGGAGTAGTGCCCACAATGACAGCCGAGTGACACTGTTAGCAAGAGTCAGAGGCAGGAGCTCCCCTGTTCTAAACCAAATAGCTTCCCCACTTAACATCTCCCCCAAATCACCACCTCTCTTTTGGAGATGAGGCTTCCTGAGGTGGAGGATAGTTAGGAGGAACTGTAAAGCAACAACTTCTGCAGATGGTGAGGTCTTCCCAGCTCCTGAGTGATGTTTTTCCAGCTCCTAGAGAGACTTTCCCAAGCCGCAGGTTGCATTTGTTGCTCAGCAGCTCCAGGTGTGCTCTGGAATAAATGCATCTGGAGGGACACATTTGGGGTTCCCATCCTCACCCCCCACCAGCCACAGCTGGGAAAGGCACTGATCCCTTTGGATCTGTGGCTGTCATGGCTGGGCAGCCTAAGCACAGGCTTGGGAAAAGTGGCTACTCTTGGTCTGAGAAATAAAATGAGTAAGTAATCGATTTCTGAGGAAAATAAATAAAATGCTCCTTTGTTCTCAGCAGCTCAGGCCTCAGACTCACAAAATCAATCCCAGCTCCTCCCAAAGGGATCAGAGGATCGGATTTTTGCCCACTCTCCTGGCAAAGCCAAACCATCAGGCTGCTGTTGGGAGCACAATCCATCATCAGCCGCTTGCCCGCAGCCAGAGCCAAGTGAGTTTGAGTGTGATGTCCTGATGGTATCACACATGAGCCACCCCCTCAAAACTCCAGCTGACAGCAGGGGTTTTGCAAACAAAGCAAATTTAAAGTGGATTGTGGGATGGAAAAGAGAGGAGACTGGAAAGGAGCAGAGCTGACATGGACTCAGGTGGTGAGACCATCCCTGTCCCTGCCCTGTACCCCCCAGTACTGCCAGCGCTAAGGGGTTGGATCCAAATGGCACCCACGGGCATGCTCCCATCCCACCATCCAGTCCATGCCTGAGGGAAGCTCATTAGCTGGTGTGTAACAAGCACCCAGCAAGTAGAGCAGCAAATTTCACTTATCCCACTTCTGAGGCACTTGGCCATTGCAGCAGGGCAATGCCCAGAGAGAAGAACATGGATTTGAAGTGAACCAGAGGAGCAGGAGACACCTTCCCATGTTACTGAAAGGATCCCAGACTTTTTCTTCTGTGTGACAGGCACTATTCAGTCTCCTCTTAAATGTTTAATTCTCCTATTTTAGGCATTCCTTAGGGCAAAGCCAGAAAAGCAAAACCAGGGCTCAACCTGCAGCAGCCTGCTGTGAAACAGCCACAGCCTCAGCTGCAGAGTGAGACTCTCTGCTTAGGGTCTGGGCTTTCTGCCTTCAATAAATTCTGATTTATGGATCTAGGATGAAGATCTCAGAAACACAAACTCCTGTCTCTGGCAGAGTTTAAGTAGAAACAGGTTGTGTGGCTCCAGCCTTCAGCTCCAACCCAGCCATACAGGACAGCTTGAGGGGATCAGGATTCAAAACCCACCTGAGTGCATTCCTGTGTGATCTGTTCTAGGTGACCCTGCTCTGGCAGCAGGGTCAGACTGGGTGATCTTTCGAGGTCACTTCCAACCCCTAATGTTCTGTGATTCTGTGATTTTGTGACAGTCCATCTCACACCAGGACTCCTCTGCCATTGCTCCAAGCCCTGCAACAGGGATGTGCCTATTTTCTAGGGGTTTGACCACATCTTTCCCTGCAGAGGGTTAAGCACACAGCCCTGGCCATGCAGAGCACAAAGCTGTGCCCATCATAGAATCATAGAATGGTAAGGTTGGAAGGGACCTCAAAGATCATCTAGTTCCATCCCCCTGCCATAGGCAGGGACACCTCCCACTAGAACAGGTCACTCAAGGCCTCGTCCAACCTGGCCTTGAACACCTCCAGGGAAGGAGCAGCCACCTAACATCCAGTTTCAATCTCCCCTCTGTCAGTTTAAACCCATTGCCCCTTGTCCTGTCATTACAAGACCTTGTAAATAGTCCCTCCCCAGCCTTCCTGTAGGCCCCCTTCAGATACTGGAAGGCTACTATAAGGTCTCATCACCATCATCCCCCTCAGCCAGGCTTGAGTTCACTGCATTCACTGGAGATGGGGCAGAGGGGATGCTCCAGCAGGTTGCTACTCCTCAACCACATAGATAAGATCCATAGGACCACATCTCCCGGGGGTTCCTCTCAGCTTGACAGAGACACAGACCTCAGGGAGGGCAGCAAATACCTCTTCAAAAATCAATTTCAAAATAAAGGCTCTGAGCCACTACTGGTGTCTATGACAGGAAAGAGCTGGGTTCTGTTTTTCTCTCCTTTGAATCCAAAGCAAATCGATCTCTCTCAGCCTGGGGTGGGAAGACAGGGATGACTCAGCCAGCAGCACGGCACTAAGCTCTCCTTCCTCCACTGCAGTGCAGGAATTCAGCTGGGAAGCACACACATATACATGAAAAACATCCATTTCTTACATCTTCCTCTAGTATTTCACTAAAGGATTATTTTAAGCAGTCTTTATCTGCCTTTCCATGGAAAAGCCCTCAGCACTAAGCCTCCCAAGGCAACTCCAGTTTCCAGCTGAAGGTATCTCTGATCCCTGTGCGCAGCAGGACTCCGATGCCTGAGACACGCAGAGATGCTGTGCCAAGGCCAGTCCTGCTCTCCCCCCAGATCCAATCCCCAGAACCAAACCAGCAAAAAACCTGAGGTGCTGCATAAAATGACAAATGTTTTTCAGAGCTGTTGCACCCAGCATGAGGCATCTTCCTGAGCATGGCCAATATCCCCTGAGCCTGGCACGGTTGTGACTCACAGCAGGTTTGAGGTCTCCTCTGACCCGGACAGGCTGCAGAGGTGTGCCCAAGCCAACCTCCTGACATTCAACAAGGCCAAGCGTAAGGTCCTGCACCTGGGTAGGCACAATTCCAAGCACAACTCCAGGCTGGGTGGGGAATGGCTGAGAGCAGCCCTGAGGAAAAGGACCTGGGGGTCTGGGGTGATGAAAAGCTCAACATGAGGCTGCAGTGTGAGTGCAGCCCAGACAGCAGCTGNGTTGGAACTAGATGATCCTTGAGGTCCCTTCCAACCTTACCATTCTATGATTCTGTAAGTGTTCAGTCAAGTGTGTCAGCCACCTCGCCACAATCTGGGAAAGCTGCCCAAGGCCACCTGGAAAAGGATATGCAACTTAAAAAAAAAAAAAAAAAAAAAAGAAAGATAAAATATCATTGTACAAATTGCATCTTCCTGGGATAGGATACTGGGAGGCAGTCCCCATCTGGAACTAGGTGATCTTGAAGGTCCCTTCCAACACAACCCATTCTATGATCTGCACGCTGGAAAGAGATTCCTGTGCAGAAAGAGCCTAACCAACAATTTACTGATTATTCTCAAACCAGAGCATGGCTTGTGGGTGCTGTAAACTCCCATCAGGAGGTGCAGAGAAAGCAGCAAGCTGCAGCCCACAGTCGGAGCCCCTGCCAAAGGGGGAGCCGCCCATCGGCAGTACAATAAATAAATAAGCAGTGTTTTAATTATAGATAATTGGGAATTCAGTGCTGTTTCATCCTGACTTTAAGGCACTTCACACCATCTGCTGCCACAGATACATCTCAGGGCTTTGCAGAGGATCAGCCTCAGCTTTGCTCCCTCTCTCCAGATCCCTGGAGGATGGAGTTATCATCGAGCAGCACGTGGCCCAGAGGGCATCGCCCGCTCGGCTCACACCAGGATGGCAAAACTGAGGCCTGGGGCCAGTGTTTTGCTGTTAGAGACACACACAGATAGCCAGGAACATGCTGGAGCTTTAAGACCTGCAGGTAGCACAGTTTAAAAAATTGACAGACTTCATTTAAGCTAACAAGGGATAAAGAGAAACTACCAAGTCTTTTAAAAGCGAGGCGGGGAACAAAAGAGAGCTCTTTTCCTGCTGCACTCCCAAAAATCATAGAATCACAGAACTATTGAGGTTGGAAGAGACCTTTGGGATCATCAAGCCCAGCTGCTTGCCTAGGGCTCACAATCCCACCACCACCACTAAACCATGCCCCTAAGCACCACATCCAGACATCTTCTATACCTCCAGGGATGGTGACTCCACCACCTCACTGGGCAGCCTGTTCCAATGCTTCATAACCTGTTCTGTGAGGAAATTTGTCCTAATATCCGACCTAACCCAAACCCCACTGCCAATTCCATCCCTGCAGTGAGTTCTGCCCTGCTGCCATCAGTCCTCACCACCCCAGCCCAGACCCTAGGGACAGGGACACTCAGGGCAGCACATCCTCATCACACCTCCCTCGCAGGCAGCTGCCAGGCTTGGCTGCTGCTCTGGGTGCTGAGGCTGTTCCAGCCTCATCAACCCTCAGGCTTCCACACTGCTACAAAACTAGGGAGAAAAGCCTGGTTTGAGATTTCAGCTCATCTGCTGCAGCAATTCTGCATCCAAACCTGGACGAAGTAACTGCTGGAGCAGGCTCTGAAGAGGAGGACAGCAGCTTCCCCAGATCCTGCTCGAGCGAGGAACAGCCTATTTTTTCATCTGAACATGAAGGGAAAACTTTGCTGTGAGGGTGATAGAGCACTGCAGCAGGCTGCTCAGAGAGGCTGTGGAGTCTCCTCTGGAGAGATTCCAAACCTGCCTGGACATGATCTTGAGCAACCTGCTCTGGGTGACCCTGCTTTAGCAGAAGAAGGTTGCACTAGATGATCCCCAGAGGTTCCTTCCAGACCCACCAGTCTGGGGTTCTGGGATTTTCTCTGATTCTATTGCTGTGCCATTTAGCAAGTCAAGGAAAAACCAAGCCCAAGCCAAACAATCATCCACCCAGCCAGGCTGAAAGCTGCTTGCCCTCTGCACAGGGATGAAATAAAGCCCTTATTTACTGCAGCCCACTGAGAGGGACATTACATGATGGACAGGATGCCTAAGCAACTAACTCATTACATGGGCTCAGCTTGAAACCAAAACTCATTTCAGTCTGGCAGTGCCAATGTAAAGGGCAGAGAAATGCTCTCTAATTGGGGTTATTTATTCAACACCTCTCCCGTGCAGCTTGGGATTCCTGCTGCATGGACCTGTCCCAGCTTGGGCAAGGGTCCACATCCCCCTCTTCACATCCCAGCCACAAAGCATATTTTCAGCTGGGTCTCCTGGGTTTACCTGAAAGGCTTTGGGATGCAGCAGGCAGACTGGAGGCAGGGAAGGCAGAGCAGCTGCTTCAAAGCTCTTCTCCCTTTCAAGGGAACAGGCAGATGAAGGGGAAGATGCTCTGCAGATCCGAGTTCCCTCCTCGAGAACGGCACCAGCAGGAGCTCCCTCTCTTCAGATGCTGAGAAATTCAAATGAAAGAGAGGCACTGCAAAAGTGCAGGCACTGACAAAGCCTCAATAACAGCCTCTGCCTTATTAGGCAGCAGGGTCCCTGCAGAAGGCAGAAGCTGCAGGAGCACAGCCCTCATTACCTCTGCCCCTCACAGAGCTTTTTACCTTCAAATGCCTAAAAATCAAAATGTAAGCACAGGGACTCTCCCGCTCCAGCTCTGGGCACCCTCTGCAGCCAGCCAGGCACAAGGACTGCAGTGCAGCTCCTCAGGGAGCAGTGTGAATCCATAGGCACCTTAGTGCTGGCAGTGACAGAGCAGACCTCACTGCTTCTGGGTCTTCCAGCGCCCCTGGGTCATGAGAGGTGTCACAGAGCCAGGACTGGGGGAAACGCAGCCTGGCTTGGTTCCAGAAAGGCCACCAAGCCCTGCACAGCTGTGAGCAGGTACACACACAGCATTAACCACACCAGGTAGGACCTTGCCTGGAGGTAGGGAGGGCGCAGCTGCTGCAGAGCACCCCAGGATTTTCGTGGTAAAAACCATGATTTGGAAAGGCTGCCACAATGCCTCCCTGCAGCAGACACCCTCTGTGGCTCCACACCACCAGCCCACATGGCCGTGGGCAGAAGCCATCCTCTCACACCCTCACAGGGGCTGGGGCAAAGCCATGGGCCCCTCATCAGCTGGGTGCCACACCCTGGCACAGGGTATCCCAGGAAGGTGCCCACTTCTCAGGAAGGACATTGAAGTGTTGGAGTGGGTCCAGAGGAGGCCATGAAGATGCTCAGAGGGCTGCAGCAGCTCTGCTATGAGGACAGCCTGAGAGATTTGGGGCTCTTCAGCCTGGAGAAGAGAAGGCTTCCAGGAGACCTTAGAGTAGTCTCCCAGTATCTGAAGTGGGCTACAGGAAGGCTGGGGAGGGACTATTGACAAGGTCTTGCAATGACAGGACAAGGGGCAATGGGTTTGAACTGGCAGAGGGGAGATTTAGACTGGATGTCAGGAGGAAGTTCTTTCCAGTGAGGGTGGTGAGGCACTGGCACAGGTTACCCAGGGAGGTTGTGGCTACTCCCTCCCTGGAGGGGTTCAAGGCCAGGTTGGAGGAGGCCTTGAGTGACCTGTGCTAGTGGGAGGTGTCCCTGCCTATGGCAGGGGGTTGGAACTAGATCCCACTTGAGGTCCCTTCCAACCTTACCATTATATGATTCTGCTGCAGAACACCACCAGCTCCCTGTCATTTCCCACCACAGGGCATCTCTCCTGCCCAGCTGTCCTCCTGGGCTGTGCATGCACTGAAAATAACACTGAAAGCATTGATGCTGCTGAAGTCACCCTGGTGACACCAAACCTGGTGTGCAGGAGAGGATGGATGTGCCACATCAGCTGCCTGTTGTGTATAACCTGGGCAACAGCAGAGGTTGCTGCAAAATATTATCCGAGCACTTCAGGTCCCCAACATTTGGCAGGTGTTTGAACATCTTTGCCCAAGAAGCCTCCATCCCACAGCATCCACCCTGCAATTTTGGTACAAACCCACCAGAGCCCCACTGATTTAAAGAGCAATTATGGTGTAAACCCACCAGTCCCACTATTTAAAGAGCAATTATAGGCTAAATGTGGCTTTCATC
Source organism: Ramphastos sulfuratus (assembly GCA_013399055.1). NCBI lineage: Eukaryota > Metazoa > Chordata > Aves > Piciformes > Ramphastidae > Ramphastos > Ramphastos sulfuratus. The sequence continues at coordinate 66,098 of WBNM01026463.1, forward strand.
TGAACAATGAATATTTGTATCTGGGAAAGCTTCCTGGTGGGGGTTGGGGGGAGGAAATAAAGCATTGATTATTATTTTGTTTTCTTTCAGTGAAAAGGCATATTCCATCATCCTGTGCCATATACCATGTGGGAAAGGATAAAACAGAGGCCTGGACATGAACATCTGTCTCAGGACACAGTGAAATGATATCAAAATGTGTTGAAATTGAAATCAGATGGGAAAGAAATCAGCAGCACAAATCACATCAGAATCAGTGATTAGGGAAAAAACAAACCCACTGCCTTCAGAAGGAAAAAAAAAAAGCTTCCTGACCCACTGTTCCTAAGGAGGATGAGCTCTGTCCCAGCAGCTTCCCTGACTGCCCAGCTGTGATTTAACTGGAGTTGGACTGGGCTGTGAGAGCAAAATCCATCAGGTGCAGCTCCTCCAGCAGCAGTGGTGCAGAAGACTTCACCAAGAGCTCCCAGCCCCAACCCAGCAGCTCCAAATCACAAACAAAATCAAGTCATAATTTATCCATCTTTTGGTAGGGAAGTAGACTCAGCTCCATGAAGGCACCCAAACACCCACTGGTCCCAGTCAGGACACAGGGTGCCAACCCATCAGTGGGTACTGCTAAACTTCTCACCATCTTCCAGCAGCTCAGGACCCATTTGCACAGCCTTGCAGAGACAGAAAGCCCCACACCAGCACTTCATGCTTGCAGACAGTAAAAGGATGGTTGATAGTGTTCCTCCACCTCCCTCTTTGCACCCAGAGAACAGCTGTGGCTTGGTTGCAGAGGTTTGCACTTAGAATCATAGAATCAGTCAGGGTTGGAAGGGACCACAAGGATCAGCCAGTTCCAACCCCTCTGCCATGCCCAGGGACACCTCACACTAGATCAGAGTGGCCACAGCCTCGTCCAGCCTGGCCTTAAACACCTCCAGGCTTCTACCACCTCCCTGGGCAACCCCTGCCAGGGTCTCACCATCCTCATGGTGAAGAGTTTCTTCCTAACATCCAGTTTGAATCTCCCCATTTCTAGCTTGGTTCCATTCCCCCCAGTCCTATTACTACCTGACAGCCTAAGAAGTCCCTCCCCAGCTTTCTTGTAGGCCTCCTTAAGATACTGAAAGGCCACAATAAGGTCATCTTGGAGCCTTCCCCTCTCCAGACTGAGCAGCCCCAACTCCCTCAGTCTCCCCTTGCTCACAGTTCACTCAAAGCTAACTCAAAGCAGAAACCAGGATGCTCCCAGCACACTCCAACCATCATACCCCAAGGATATTAAAGATCCCAAAGCAGCACAGGCATCTACCTACACAGCTCCCTTGATGGCCACACTGCAGAGAAGAAAAGAGGTCACCTAAAAGCATGACCAGAACCACAGAGCAAGCTGTTTATATAGATACATACAGTCACACTGAATATATAGAAAAATCTATCTGCTTGTCTCCATGATGTGATCAAACTGCTCTGCACAGATGTGCAGAGGGCTGGGGACCACTTCAGTGCCCTTTCTAGCTCCATTTTGGGATGCTCCAATCCCTCCCCATCCACTGCAAACCCCATTACATGCACTTTTACACTCAAAGCCTCAGTGACTCCTTGGTGACACAGCTGGGCTGTGGCTCTTCACACACTTTGCTATCCTCAAAATGTTGGCTTAGTTTGAATCTAGGGAACAGCCTTTTGGTTTTTTGGGGTTTTTAAAATTCCCTTTCCTCCAAAGCACAGCTGATGGCCTCCCTACACTTCATGGCACCATGCTCTGGCATCAATAAATCACAGAACTGTTCTGGTTGGAAAATATCTTCAAGATCATTGAGTCCCAACACTGACCCCACACCACCATGGCCACTGAACCATGTCCCTGAGTCTGCTTGTTTTTTGAGCACCTCCAGAAGTGGTGACTCTACCACCTCCTTAGGCAGCCTGTTCCAATGCCTGATCACTCTTTTAGGACAGAAATTTTTCCTGATATCCAACCTAAACCTCCCCTGCACAATCTCACAGGTTCACAGGATGTCAGGGGTTGGAAAGGACCCAAAGAGATCATCCAGTCCAACCCCCTGCCAGAGCAGGACCAGACAATCTAGCTCAGGTCACACAGGAACACATCCAGACAGGCTTTGAAAGGCTCCAGAGAAGGAGACTCCACAACCTCTCTGGGCAGCCTGTGCCAGTGCTCTGGGACCCTTACAGCAAAGAAGTTCCCCTTGTGTTGAGCTGGAACCTCCTGTTCTGCAGCTTCCATCCATTGCTCCTTGTCCTATCCCAGGCAGGAAGTGAGCAGAGCCTGTCCCTCCCACCCTGACCCCCAGCCCTCAGATAGTTATAAACATTGATTAAATCTCCTCTCAATCTTCTCCAGACTAAGCAGCCCCAGGTCANCCAGCAGATCTCTGTCCCTCTTAAACTGGGGAGCTCAAAACTGAACACACTACTCAAGATGGGGTCTCACCAGGGCAGAGGAGAAGAACCTCCCTTGATCTGCTGGACACACTCTTCTTAATACACCCCAGGATCCCATTGGCCTTCTTGGCCACAAGGGCACATTGCTGTGCCAAGGACTTCAGGTATTCCCTTTCACTCTGCCACCTGATACTAGAGAGAACCAACCCCACCTGGCTCCAACCTCTTTTCAGATAGTAGCAGAGAGCAATCAGGTCTCCCCCCTCAGCTTTCTCTTGTCCACACTAAACACCCCCAGTTCCCTCAGCAGCTCCTCACCAGACCTGTTCTCCAGATCCTTCACCAGCTGTGCTGCCCTTCTCTGCCACTCAGCGAATATCACTGCTGTAATGCAGGGTGGCTGCTAGAGCTCCTGATTTTCATTTCACTCCCCTAAAGCCTCCTTAGGGTGACTAAAAAATTATTCCCACCCCCATTCAACTGAAGAACTCTAGCTAGAAAATAAATGAATTACTGTGCTCAGTGAATGAAGCCAAAACAATCCCCACTCTGGAGGCAATGATGCTGACTGTTAGCTCAGTTTAATAAACCTTGAAATTTAAGGATCTCCTCTGCCCAAACTTCACTTCTGCTAATCCTCTTTCACCCTGGAGTTGGGCTGAGACAAGAGTTTTGCCCTTGACTCTGGCAAGATATGGGTTTGTGAAACCCCACCTGGAGTATTGTGTCCAGCTCTGGAGCACTCAACACAAGAAGGATGTGGATCTGTTGGAGAAGGTCCAGAGGAGGGCCACAAAGATGATCAGAGGGTTGGACCACCTATGAGAGCAGGCTGAAGGAGCTGGGTGTGCTTATCCTGGAGAAGAGGAAGCTCTGGGGAGACCTGTTAGTGGCCTTCCAGTACCTGAAGGGGGCTACAGGAGGGCTGGGGAAGGACTTTTNATAGGTTCCCCAGGGCACATTTTAACACCCTGTTACCTTGATAAGCCAGGAGAGTTATTACCAGAGGACTAATCACAGCTCCAGTGCCTGCACACATCTCACCCCAGCACCATCACTACTCCCTCAGCATCAAGCAGAAGCCATCAGTGCTGCCTGCACCTACAGGCTGAAGATGGAAAGGAGCTTGAGTAGCCTGTTTTGTACAGCTGCAGAATTAAAAAGACTTAACAGATTGTCAGGTGTAGCCAGGAAATTAAAGCTCCTTGATAACATTGCCCAGAGTTAACGAGGCTCAATTTGGGAAATGACTCCTCTGATTAATGGCCTTAAGCACCACAGAAAGCCTCTTGGCAGCTTCCAAGCTTGCCGACACAGCTGATGTCAGAGCATGGGTCCTAACCAGCACATCACTCAACAGGCTTTAATAAACCTCAAAGGCTAACAAATCAGCTCAAAACAAAACGAGCAGAGCAGAGCAGCAAGCACACAGAGCATGATGCTAACTGCATCCCACCACCCGCGGTCCTGCAGGCAGCTCAGGCAGGTCACGGTGCCAGCTGAGGAGGTCTCCACAGGAGCTCCCTCTTCAGCACCACCACACACAGCCAGCATGAAGACACCTGCTCATCTGCCAGACAGAAGTGACCTCCAAAAGTGCACTGCAGACCATGGAATCAAACAATGGTCTGGGTTGGAAGTGACCTCCAAAAGTCAACCAGTCCAACACCCTCTGCAGTCAGCAGGGGCACCCTCAACTAGATCAGGTTGCCCAGAGTCCTGTCAAGCCTCACCTTGAATATTTCTAGGGATGGGGACCCCCAACCACCTCCCAGGGCAACCTGCTCCAGTGTTCCACTACCCTCATGGTACTTTACTGCATTATGGACCTGCCCAATTCTCTCTGCTTGCTAACTCCATGTCTGCAGGCAAAAGATGTGGCTAGACCCTACAGCAGACAGCAGAGCAGGATAGCCACATCCTTGTGCTGTTAAATCTGTGCCTGTGTTGACACAGGCAGAATAAGAGCCTTACAGGATAAGCCACCTCAAACACAAAAGCTCTTTCAGTTCTCAGGTAGTGTTTGTCCCCTTCTGTGACCCATGCCTGGCACAGCACAGCACATCCTCCACTGCAACAGCTGCAGGGCACAGCTCAATCCTCCAATGATGCCACCAGTGCTGGTGTACACCAAATCACTAGCAAATGAACCTCGTGTTGGCCTCTTCCACCCACACAATCTCCCTTGGAAAGCTCAAGTGCCACCTGCAGGTCTTCACTGAGGGGTCCTCATCTCAAAAGGGAGATGATGGAATTAAGGCTGTAGCTCTCCTTCCACTCTAACAGTGGACAGAATTAAACAGCGAAGCCTGGAGCTAGACTAAGCCTTTTTGACCACATTTCTTTCAGGAGAACACTGGATAAAGACCAGGAAAGAAGGATACCATGAAAGAAAACACTTGCAAAGAACAGCAGGAAGCAGTGTGAGAAGCCAAGAGCACTCTTCACAAGTGCAGATGTCAACAGGGCAGAGAGGGACAGTTGCTACCTCTTGGCACAGCACTTCTGCCTGTCCGAGCAATCACAAATGTGGAGGCAGCTCATGCCTCTTGGGGCAGCTAAAGCAGCTGCTTGAACCTGCCAGCAGTTCTCAAGCTCATTCCAGCACTGTTCAACTGAGAATGAAGCAAAGGACAAAACTACCAAATGTGACACCAGGCTTATCCTGAGGAGCTGTTCCACAAGTGCCCCCAACCTCTGCCAGCCTGCCAGCTCAAGACCTCTCCTCTTCAAAGGGTCTGACAACCTTCCAGATCAAAACTTCTCCTCCTCTTCAAAGGGTCTGACAACCTTCCAGATCAAAACTTCTCCTCCTCTTCAAAGGGTCTGACAACCTTCCAGATCAAGACTTCTCCTCCTCTTCAAAGGGTCTGACAACCTTCCAGATCAAGACCTCTCAAAGAGCAGCTGAATCTAAAGACCTACTGCTAGCTCACAGGTATCCTGAGGAATTCACTGAATCCCAGCATGATGGGGACTGCAAGGGACCTCTGGAGATAATCTAGTCCAACTCCCCCTGCTAAAGCAAGATCACCCAGAGCAGAGTGCCCAGAATCACACCTGGGCAGGTTTGGAATCTCTCCAGAGAAGGAGATTCTACAACCTCTCTGGGCAGCCTTCTCCAGCACTCAGTCATCCTCACAGGAAAGAATTCCACCCGAGGAATTTGGAAGTCCTTCTGCCAGTGCTGCTGCAGGCTGGTTCTCCTCCTCCTCCTCCCTAGCAGTACTAACATAAGCACCACAACGTGTAAAAACAGGCTCTGCTCACCCCAACAAGGTGGAAATGAGCAACAGCAAACAGATGGGAGAGGCAACACAAAGATGTCCATCTTGAGAGCCCTTTGAGATGGAGAGGGACAGTCCTGGCACAGCATGGGACACCTAAAGCCAGGGCTCTCTCCTGGTAGGATACAAGGTGACATTCTCTTGGGGATCAGGCTGTTTGGAGTTGAAAATCCTAATGACTTACACCCAGAGCAACCTGCTCAGCTGGGCGGTTTGTTTACTGCAGGCTGCTAAAAGTGTAGGAGTGCAGAACTGGGTCCTCTGCACATACAACCAAGACATTTTTATGTGCCTCTTGGAAAACAGGAGGAGGGAAAAATCTTCAGTGACAACACTGACCAAGGAGAACAAACCTTTGGAACAGGCTGCCCAGAGGGATCGTGGATGCTTCCTCCCTGGGAGTATTCAAGGCCAGGTTGGATGAGGACTCAAACAGCTGAGTCTAGTGGAGAGGTGTCCCTGCCCATAGCAGGGAGGTTGGAGTAGATGATCTCTAAGGTCCCTTCCAACCTAAGCCATTCTAGGATTCTATGAACCCCCTAGGCTGCATGTAATCCTGCAGAAATCAAAATTCCTAATCCAAGGAGAAAGGCTGGAATGATGTGGGCCAGCCCTGCGTGTGAAGGCAGCATTTCAGCACCTCAGGAGGGATGATGTGCTCCCAGTGTTGCCCTTTTTATTTTTTTTTTGCAGCTCTGCCCATACAATTTCACATTTAGTCATGACTATAAAACCCAACCACACAACCCAGCCTGACAAGGATGGTCAATAACCATTTGAGTCACTCCAGAAAAGGGCATTAGGACATCTTTTAAATCAATACAGGCATGGCCAGAGGCGTTCATCACTGAGCCTGGCTATTAAACCTCAACATGAATTGATGCCTTTTGAAAGCAGCAGTTTTCCAGATGAAGTACAGTGTGAACACAGAATCACAGAATCAGTCAGGGTTGGAAGGGACCACAAGGATCAGCCAGTTCCAACCCCTCTGCCATGCCCAGGGACACCTCACACTAGATCAGGCTGGCCACAGCCTCATCCAGCCTGACCTTAAACATCCCCAGGGATGAGGCTTCCACCACCTCCCTGGGCAACCCTTTCCAGGCTCTCACTACCCTCATGCTGAAGAACTTCTCCCTAACATCCAGTCTGAATCTACCCATTTCTAGCTTTGTTTCACTTCCCCAAGTCCTATCACTACCTGACAGCCTAAAAAGTCCCTCCCCAGCTTTCTTGTAGCCTCCTTAAGATATCAAAAGGCCACAATAAGGTCACCTTGCAGCCGCCTTCTCTCCAGACTGAGCAGCCCCAACTCCCTCAGCCTCTCCTCACAGCACAGCAGCTCCAGCCCTCTAAGCATCCTCATGGCCCTTCTCTGGACACCTTCCAGCACATCCATAGCCCTCTTGTCCCAGAGGCTCCAGAACTGGATGCAGTACTCCAGGTGGGGTCTCACCAGTACAGAGCAGAGGGGCAGGATCACTTCCCTCACCCTGCTGCCCACACTGCTCTTGCTGCAGCCCAGGCTCTGGTTGCTCTCTGGGCTGCAGGAGCTCACTGACAGCTCATGTTGAGCTTCTCACTCACCAGCACCCCCAAATCCCTCTCCTCAGGGCTGCTCTCCAGCTGGTCACTGCCCAGCCTGTACTGGTGCTTGGGATTGCCTTGACCCAGCTGCAGGACCTTGCACTTGGTCTTGTTGAACTCGTGAGGTTGTCTTGTGCCCACCTCTCCAGCCTGCCCAGGTCCCTCTGGATGGATCCCTGCTCTCCAGCTGTCAGCCTCACCACACAGCTTAGTGTCAATCAGCAAACTTGCTGAGGGTTGCCTCAGTGCCACTGCCCATGTTGCCAAAGATGTTAAACAAGACTGGTCAATGTTATCACAAATAGAGCTGGAACCATCTCAAACTGGTGAAGATCCTACTCTGCAGGTGGAGCCTCACATGATGTTAAGTTGTGATGACTTAATGAACCTTTTGGATGCACACAGAAGGCTCTGGCTGGATGCTCCCCCAATGAATCAAGATGAGTTTCATGGCTGGAGAGACTTCATACATCATAGAATCATACAATGGTNCCTCCTTCACGGCCTCTGCTTCTGCTCGGGGAAGGAGGCAACGAGAAGAAAATTTATAGCAGCCCAGCTGTGCTTTTTGTGACAGGAAGTGGCCAGTTCTGTGGAGGAGTTTTCCCCTTGGCACCAGGGCACAGATGTAGATTGGGGCAGCCCGAAAAGCTGGGACAACAGGGGTAGGTGTCAGGAAGATGGGGCCAGACTCTTCTCAGTGGTGCTCAGTGGCAGGACAAGAGGTAATGAGCATAAATTTCAACATAGGAAGTTGCATCTAAACAGGAGAAGGAACTTCTTTACTGTGAGGGTGGCAGAGCACTGGAACAGGCTGCCCAGAGAGGTGGTGGAGTCTGCCCCAACCCAGCCCTTTCTCCTGCTCCAGAGCTTTCCCAGCTGAAACCTCACCCAAGCCTCTGTGACACTGCAGCTGCCTTGATGCAGCAGCTAAAATTTAAGGGAAAGAAAAATCCAAATTCTATGTAATGAGGCTTCTCTATGATGCCCTCAAACCCCACAGCTCATTTCAGCAACAAGGTCCAAACCACTTAATTTCTTAAGTACACCATTTCAAACACCAGAATCTTTCCAACTGCTAAACCCATCTGGATGCACCTGCTGAACATCCATGCAGGAACACCACAGTACTGCTTCATAAAGCACACCCCAGCCAGTGTCCACTGAGCCATTAAAACAAACCCTGATCCTCTTTAATAACATCAGTGACTGAACAGTGCTGGCAGCACGATGCCAGAAGCACATCACCCACCCTTGGCACAGATGTCTCTCCATCTGGGATGGACAATGAGCAAGCACAAGTGCTGCTGGTCAGCCAGGTACTTAGGAAGACCTTTAACTGCAGCTTGGGCCAGCAGCCAGCTCAGAGACTATGATTCTCTAACTCCTCAGGGCTGGAGTTGGGACAGCCTCTGAGGATGCTCCCAGCTGGTCACCAAAGTGACGCTTTTACTCTGGGTTCTTCACAACCACACTGCTGCTGTAAACTCTGCCCCAGCACACCTCAGAAAGCTCATCCTTGAACACAAGGAGAGTTTCCACCTGCAACAGGGTGGCAAGGATGCTAAAGCAAGAGTGGAGGAGGCCGCTGAGGAACATCACTGCTCTCCTACTCCACTCCACTTTGCAATCTGATTTGGAGCAACGTGAATCACTAAGCATCAGGACAGGATAAAGAACCAGCATGCCTGGCTGTTAAATATACAGCTGAGAGGAGCATGAGTCACAGCTCAGGTTTCAAGGTGCACTGCTGTATGCAAATCCTTTCTGAGAACTGCCCAAGAACACCCTGGCTGCAGTTACAATTCAAAGGGGTCAAACCTGGCCTCCCAGCCCCACAGCCCACAGTGACCCTGCCAAAATTATTTTCCCCTGAGTTTTATTTCACAAACTCAAGCAGGTTGAGCTGCCCCCAAACCTTGGGTTGGCAGGGGGAGGTTTAGGGATCAGGGCAGTCAGCAGCAGGAAGGTCACAGCCTGCTGGGTCCCTACATAGCAGTTGTGGGGGAGGAATTCACCTTCACACAGAGGAATAGACAAACTCTGCTCAGCTTTATCCCAATCTGCTCCCAGGGAAGCAGAGAAACACAGATTTCCATCTCTTGCCTACCCAGGTATATTAAAGACAAGGCTGGATCCTCTTTCTTTTGTAGTAATTAAAGCCTAGTGATTATCCCACTCATCAAATACTGAGTCTAGACACAGACTTTGCACTGCAAACGATACCAAATCTGCCCATACTCCACTCCACGTGGATACCTGAGCCTTACTCCATGGCTCCAAGAGGCAGTCAGCCTCCCACAAAAATCTTGTCTCAACTCAGCAGCAGTGCCTGTGACCACAGGGCAGAGGAGTCCAAGGGCAAGGGGAGCAGAGTCCCAGACATGGAGGGAGAAAGAGGCTCCCAGTCAGGTTTAGACAGTACCACACTTCCTGACTCCCTGCAGACAATTTGCAAGTGATGGGAAAACCAAAGGATTTGGGGTGGTAGGGAAGAACAGAGTCACCCACTGCTGACTGGAGGAAAAAGTAGAAGAACTTTTTTCTCCTGAGGCACAGATCTCTCCCAAAGGAAAGCTGTAGCGAGGTGGAGGGCAGTCTGTTCTTCCCTGTTATAAGTGACAGGACAAGAAGAAATGCTCTCATGTTGTGCCAGGAGAGGTTTAGGTTTGACATGAGGAACAGTTTCTTCTCCAGAAGGGTGGAGAAGAAGGGTTGTCAAGCCCTATAACAGGCTGCCCTGGGCAGTGGTGGAGTTCCCATCCCTAAAGGGACTGAGAAGCCATGCAGATGTGGTGCTGAGGGACAAGGTTTAGTGGTTCCCTGGCAGTGCTGGGACAATGGTTGGACTAAAACAAAGATCTCTTCCAATTAAAACAATTCTGTGATTCTATTGCATTTCCTCCATCTCCCTTTCTACAGCTTAAAAAAAAAAAAAAAAA
>WBNM01026463.1:76496-109635 GCA_013399055.1 Ramphastos sulfuratus
CAGCCTGGAGAAGAGAAGGCTTCCAGGAGACCTTAGAGTAGCCTTCCAGTATCTGAAGGGAGCTACAGGAAGGCTGGGGAGGGACTATTGACAAGGTCTTGCAATGCCAGGACAAGGGGCAATGAGTTTAAACTGGCAGAGGGAAGATTTAGACTGGATGTTAGGAGAAAGTTCTTTACAGTGAGGGTGGTGAGACACTGGCACAGGTTGCCCAGGGAGGTTGTGGCTGCTCCCTCCCTGGAGGTGTTCAAGGCCAGGTTGGACGAGGCCTTGAGTGACCTGTGCTAGTGGGAGGTGTCCCTGCCTATGGCAGGGGGTTGGAACTAGATGATCCTTGAGGTCCCTTCCAACCTTACCATTCTATGCTTCTATGAAACACACACTTACATCTCCTACAGCAACAGATCCCAGATATGCAGGGCCCTGGAGAGCTGCACGTTTACAAGTTCTCCAACCATCATCATACCAGTTCCCTTCCTCCTCACTACCATCCCCAGGCAGCAAAGGCAACCACAAAACAAGGCAGCAGTGTGCTTTGGGATCTTTCCTTTGTTTTCACACCTTTAGCGATTTTAAAGCATGTAAATAGGAAGGAAGGGTCAATGATTCAACAGTGATTAAGTCTGAAATATTCCTCTCAGTGCCCATTAGTACTTTGAAAACACCCATCACTTTGCCAGAGCATTCCCCAGAGCACACCCAAGCAGTACCCAGAGCTGGGGAAAGCTGCTTTCTTGGAAGGCTTGAAGTATCTTGTGAAAATACTAAGTTCATATTGTAAGCCCCAAAAAAAAAAAAAAAAAGAAAAAAAAGAAAAAAGACAACAACAAATCCCAAACCCACAGCAAGAGACAATAAAAGAATTAATGTATTGTAGATTCTTAATACCATCTCCCCAGAGAGAGGAAGAACAATGAAGTCTGATGGAAATTTTCTATTCTCAAAACCATTTGCACTGTTATCGTTTGCAACTAAGGGAAGATGAAACAGAAAAGCCCAGAAAATTGCAGTTTCCTACTTTTTTTTTTCCCCCCCCCTAAAGATTAACATTAAACTGTACCTGGGATGTAAAATTTCCACCTTACAACAATATCTAAAAAACCCTGCACCCTCAAAGCCTGCAAGGACTGGAGTAGCCTTCAAACCCACGCTTCTGGCAGGAGCTAAAAGGCTTCAAGGATGCAAAAGCCCACTGAGTCCTCCCCAAAACTTCCTTCCAGCCCTCTGGAAAAAGCCAAGTTGGTATTGAAAGTTCTGAAGAATCCCTGTGGATTGGAAAGGCTTTGTGAAACGTGTAATTAAGCAATGCAGTTAACCAGCAGAGCCCAATCTAAGATTCCTTACAAAACAAAGGAGCATTTCTTCATCTCAGTCTGCTCCCAGTTGTACTCAGGATACTGCAAAGTGACTGCTTCAGCTTCTCTCCAACCAAGAAAATGTAGAGGAGCAATAAGATTAATCCACTAAATTACACTTCCTTTGTCTACTGAAAAGCTGCCATTAAGCAGAGGGACAGAAAACTGTTTCCTCAGAGGACAGCTGGATGCAAGGGTGGCCACCATCCATCCTACCCTGCACCAGAAGAAGCCTCAGGAGGGTTCCACCACCTTGCCTAAAAAGTTCTTTCTTTAAGGGCTATTTAAAGAGGAAACAGCTGCCAGCAAGACATTTTATTCCACACTTTGGCAGCTCCAATTCTATTAACCTCCAAAACGAGGAGTGACAGCATGGCTGCCAGTCCTAGGCTGTAATTAGGGAGGGCCACCGAGGGTCAGCGTCGTGGGGCACCGTCAGACATGGCATAGCTTGGCAAGGGCAGGGTTAGCGCTCACTGTGCCCACGCTGAAAATAAACTTATCTCAAGCAAGCTGATAATTTCATTTCCCTGGTGAAGGAGATGCCTAATTATCAATAATTTATAGGCACAGGCAGACGTGCAAGTGGTTTTGAGAAGTGAAGTAGGAAGAGGAGGGAGGATTCGTGGAGCCAGAGCCAGCAGAGCCAGAGAGGGCAAAGGTGCACTTCGCATGCGCGTGTCAAAACCGATCCGATTTCAATCACATACGTGACAGCACAGGTGCCAGTTTAACAGGGGCACTGTCCCTGTTGGTATATGGCAGGATGCTTGCCTGGATGGAGCCCAGCTCTACCTATCCGGATGGACAGCTCGCTCTCGTAGGCCAGGGGCTGGGCAGGTTCATGCTCAGATTTTTCCTTCACCGCTCGCTGGTCACAGCTCAAGGCAAATGCTGCATGGGGAGGTCCACTGAAACCCTGCAAAGCAAGAGAGAAATGTGAGGTCTTGCCCGAATTGCCCTTTCAAACTTTTCCCAGCCCCATCCTCAGGGACTGCTCTGGCATCCCTGTGGTTGGGAAGCTGATCAGGGCACACGTCACAGCAGCTTCTCGCGGCTGTGTGGGGACAGACAATCACAGAATGGTTTAGGGTGGAAGGGACCTCAAAGCTCATCCAGTTCCATCCTCCTGCCATNTGGGTTCCCCTCTTGTCTAGATTTAAATGTGCGTTTCCAGCAGAAACATCAAGAATGTGATTAACAAGAGCTGTGGGCCCAGCAGCATGGGGCTAGAGAGGGAAAGCCAAAATTCCACTACACTAAGAACAAGAAACACAATTCCATAAGCACAAAAAAATGCAATTCCATAAGCACAACTCCCTCCAAAGTCAACCTGAAGGAAAGCAGCAGACAAGGAAGGATATTTTTTGCCATCAAAGGGTTGAGCTGCTGGGTCAGCCTCTGGAGAAGTTCATTTTGCAGCAGGCTACCATGTCTTCAACATGGACTGAGCTTGCAATGGAACTAGTGTGTTAAAAACTGAACCCATGTGAGCCATGAACCCATCAAACGAGACACTATGTTCACAGCCACCCAGTGTTAGTTCAGTGGGACTCATCCAGATGGCCCAATGAAACTCCAGACTCACTTGGAATACAGTCCTACACCATTTGTGCCCTCCAGAAAGCAGAGAGATGGCCAGAGTCAATACTGTCCAGCTATGTGCAAAGTCTGCAGGGAACCCAAGCAGACATCCATGCTGCTCCCATGAGCAATTCCTGCCAATCTGGACACAGCTCCAAGCAAAACCAGCTACACCTCAAGGATGTGCCAGAGTCTTTATCTACATCAGCCAAAAAAACCCTGGCAGACACTGTTCCTGCCTCTCCCCACAGTGCTGGACACGTGGCAGGAAGGTTGCTGTCTCTGGATGTCCCCATGCTGCTCAAACCCACAGAACCAGCAGGAAACATGAGGTTAAAGGCATAACCACACAGCTGAGAGAGAGAAATGTGTCCCACCACAGTGGCTGTATGACCCAGTGGATCCAAATCTTCCCAAAGAATGGGAAGCAGAACCTTGAGCCTCTGTCTCCTTGCAGGGCTGGGAATTGGCAGCCAGGAGCACACACAAGGAGAGATGTCCTGGCTGCACCCAGCATCACCAGCTGGGAACGTGGCATTAGCTGCTGGATTGATGGCAGCAGACTAAACAAACATACACTGAACAGCCAGAGAGGGTAAGGAGATCCTCCACAGGTTAAGGTCACTTTAAACAGAACTAAAGGTTAAAGATGAATAAGTAAATTGTCTCCCCTCCCATCATTTGCATAACACAGTCTCACTGCCACCATTAATACTAATCAGGTATTTGCTGCCTGCTCTCTGTTGCAGTTTAATCAAGGTGCTTTCACCTCCTTTAACCCAGAGAAACTCTGATGAGTCCCCCTGGGTGAAGAGAGACCCACTCCACCTGCCCATGAGAGACACCAGCACCTCTGCACCTCACCTCACCAGCAAGAGATGGAAGAGCAGGCAGCAACACAAGCATATTCCAGCAACACCTGGGTGACAACTCCATGAGGAAAGAGGGGAACCTCAGCATCATGACCTGACTTGCACAACATAGGAAGAGAGCAAGAGTGGAAGCTCATAGACTCACTCTGCTGTTGGCCTTTCTGCAGTGTGGTCTCCCTAAATTCAGGAGAGTCCTGTCCTGCTGAAGCTAAAGAGGTTTTCTCCTCTGCAGAGTGAGTAGCACCACTTTCTGGAAAGCATCAACCCAAGGAGAAGCAAGGATGGGAAACTGGAACTGCAGAAGGTAATCTTCAACCCTTTGAGTGCACAGGAAGGATCTGTAAGCCTTGCTCAGGGCTCTCCAGCCCACAGCTGCCTCCCACTTCCCATCACTCCTGTCTCAGGAAGCTTCACCTTCCACCTAGCTCCTACCAGTATTTTACTAAACAAGCTACAAACACCATGACAGCAGCTTTGTGGCTTTCCCCTAGCCCAAAACTAACTGCCTCTCACCTGGATCTGGTCAGCAAAGGCAGGGCAGTGAGCCCAGGGCATGGTAAGCACCTGGAGGACTTTGAAGTTACAACCACTCAGCCAAGAGGAAATCTCTTGCAGGAGCACGAGCAGGAAGGGGACATTCAGCCTCTGCCCTCTGTTACTACTGCACGGCTGCAGCTGCAAACAAGCCCTGTCCTCATGAGGCCAAGCCCACTTGCCTCAAGCTCTGGAGTGCTGATGAGAAGCTCCCCACAGCCCTTTGCTGTGCCACCATTCTCAGCACACCAACTGCTTCGTGACGTGGCACCCACCGACCTGCTTGCATCTCAGCGAAGGCAAACTGGAAGATGTTTCAGATGCTTATTACAAGGTCAGGTCAGCTCCCCTCTGGCAGCCACAAACACATGATGCTGGTGGTTGGAAGCAGCATTAGTGACCTTCAGTGAGGCAGAGGATTTATTCCAACTGTGACTGCTCTGAGTCATCGCAGTCCCTGCATGAATCCCTTAATTGGAACATGTCAGTGGGTTAAAAAAGCATTAGAATGGGAAGAGTCAACCTATATTAATTAGTTCATGCCAGCAATTAGTGTTATCTGAAATAACCACAGGGGTTGATTATTTCAGAAAGGGAGATGCAATGAGAGACTGGGACAGGAAGATCTTGGAGGAAAACTATTCTGGGATGCGGGAGTCCCCCCTGTGCTCTCATCTCTGCTTACGGAGCTACAACAGAAAGGTCATTAGATTGCCAGGGCCCCACATGTGAGAACAGACAAGAAAAGAGAAGGCACCTTTGCAGAGAAGAACTCCACTGCACACAGCATCTCCCTAATTGGGCAGATCCTGCTTTTGTTACCCAAAAGGAACAACTTGTCCAGGGAAGTCATGGATGCTCCCTCCCTGGAGGTGTTAAGGTCAGGTTGGATGAGGCCTTGAGCAAGTTGCTCTAGTGGCAGGCATCCTTGCCCATGGCAGGGGGGGTGAAACAGGACAATCTTTAAAGGTCTCTTCCAGCTCTATGAACCTATGAAAAGTGGAAGCAATCCAGAATTAATCCACGTGGAAATGTGCCCATTCCTGCCAGCACTGCAGCCATCATCCCAGTAGCAATGGCCATCACCTCTCGCTGGGCAAGAGAGTGAGGCAAGGAAGAGGAGGAGGTGGCGGCAGCCACTTGCTTTTAGACAAAGCAAGGATCTTGGACTGCATCCTGCTGCCCAGTCAACCTCTTACACAAGTTCCCTGTTGAACTGAATCCAATTTTGAAAAGAAAGTGTGAGTGACACCTCTGAGAAATAACCTGTTCTTCCCACCTGGCCAGTGAAGGAGAATAAATTAATAAAGGGATCACGATGACAAAAGCTGATGGTTTGGCTTTGGGCAGATCACTTGGTGCACCATCTGGAGGTGCTGCCTGTCTGGAAAGGTTGGTGATGCTGCTCTTCCCTTGGGATATCTTACTGCTGGCTATAACCCAGCAAACGCCATGGAACAGGCTCCATAAAGCCACAGGAAGCAGAGACCATAACACATCAACTAACAGCAAAAAGCTGCTCAACAGGGAAGAGAAATGGAATAAATTTTACTACTGCATTAAAGAAAAAATAATAAAAATGTTCCTCACTTGTCCAGGAGCTAACACAGAGGCAATAAGAGACAACAACAAGCCATGCTTTGATGGTGCCCAGAGGCTCTCATTTCACACTTATTAAAAGAGAGCCAATGATAACAGATCAGAGACCAGAGAGCCAGAAGAGAAAGAAGAGAGGCTTGGGGAGCAAGGAGAGGAAGGAAAGATGCTGCACAACCCCAGCCCGTGTCTATGTGCCTCCCTCTCCCCATACCCCCAGTGAGCTCAGTGCTTCAGTCTCTCACTCAGCTTCACTTCTGCACATCCACCCTGAGCCCTGTGCCTGTGAGGAGGGAGCCAAAGGCTGTGCAGGCGCCAGGCAGTGAGTCCCTGGCTCTTCCCAGGCAGATACAGACTGATGTTAAAAAACATGAAACAGGATCGGACAGGAAGAGAGCTCCCTTGGAAAGCACTCAGTTCTCAGAGAGCTACCCTTGGCCTGTAAAACCACAGGCTGCTATTTTGTTGTTTCAAACAGCAGATCAAGGGCTCAGTGCTCCCCAGTGTACCTCCATCTGTTATGGATCCCCAGTGTCAGCAGCACTTGTTTGTAACCCACTGAGAGCTGCTGAGTGTGCAAGCAATGCTGAGCTGCTCCACGCCCTCCCTCAGTACCCTTTGGGTTCTTCTCCTGAGTCCTCTGCTGGCTGCACCATTCTCAAAGTTCCTAGAGGGGTGTCTGAGGATGGCACCAGCAATCCCCAAAGGAGCCAGTGTCCCATGGGATATGCCAAGCCCTCAAGGAGCAGTGCCATGCACCAGCCTCACTGCCAAGGGTGCAGAAGCAAGTCCTGCTCACATCCACACTTCTGCAAAGCCCTCATTTCATTGAATCACAGAATCATTTTGGTTGGAAAAGACCTTTGAGATCATCAAGTCCAGCCACTAACCCAGCACTGCCAGGTCACCACTAAACCCCATCCCTCAGCACCACATCTACTCAGTTTTTCAATCCTTCCAGGGATGGGGATTCCATCACTGCCCCAGGCAGCCTGTTCCAGGGCTTCACAGCTCTTTTGGGGAAGAAACTGTTCCTCACATCCAACCTAAACCTCCCCTGGCACAACCTGAGGCTATTTCCTTTTGTCCTATCACTGACCTACAAAAGCCTAGTATTTAAAAAATAGTAATTAAAAAAAAAAAAGGAAAAAAGCCAAACACCACCTGACTGCATCACTTCCCATCCCAGCCCCTCACAGACACTTCATGCTGCTCTGAAGGACCTTCTGCACTCCTCAGAAGAGCACAAAGAGTTGGGCACCCCTGAAGATATTCCAGGGGTGGGGTTCAAAGGCCATGATGCCATCAGGTATGATCAGTCAACTCTGCATTCCCCCAGCACAGCATCCCCAAAACCAAAAGTGCTCCTCCACCTCTTTTGAGGGATGAGAAGCATGGGTTTGGTCAACACTGACCTGGCACAAAGGGGTGCGTTAAGGGAAGGAATTAGCAGGCATCCATTTAAGAAGACTTGAACTGCAGCTCCTCTTAAAGCCAGGACTGCTAGCAACCCCCTACTTGAGACACTAAAATCAACAACTCAAGAGCAACTGTAAGCACTTGACAAACAAAAACAAAAGGCTCTTCTCTGTGCTGAAGTGGATGCAGTCATGGTTGTGATCGATGACATCCAATATGTAGCTGTAGGACACAAGCAAATCTCCTTCATTTCTACTCCCACAGCCCTGAATCCCCAGCACAGCTCAGTCCAGCAGCTCATTGTGACAAGTGGGTCCCAACAGCAGCACTCAAACCCTTCTGATCAGGCAGAATGCATCCCTACATGTGGGGAATAAACCTGGGGGCACCCAACATGCCCCAAACTACTGCTACAGCTACCAGAGCAAGAGAATAAACCTGAACCCACCCTCAAAAAACTCCCACATAACAAAGAGGGAAAGCAAATCTATTTTCCTTTGGAAGTTTGAGGGTCTCCAAGCATTCTGAGGCACACTTCAGTTTGCATTTTAATATATTGTAATTCAGAGATTGCTAACAAGGGAGCAGCAGTGATGGGCAGGGCAGACAGAAAGGCATCCCAGCAGCAATTCTTTCTGGGCTTGCTAGCAAGAGCTGAGTCAGAGCTGCCTGTCATGTTGGGAAACAGATTTCTTCCACTTCCCTCTCCCCAGTTCAACCACCTGAAGTGTCACAAAATATAAACCCACAGCACATGCAACCAGAAACCAGGATCAGAACCAGCCTCTGAAGCCTCAAAGTGCTCCCAAACACAGTGGCGGGAGAAAGTGAATTGCACCAGAGGAGACAAATGGGAAAGGTGAGCCTGTGGGAAGCATCATACTTGTGCTTGTGCTGCTGGTGGACATCAGCAGACCTTTGGGTGTATAGATGAGCACAGGATTGGAACTCCCATATGAGGATTGGACTCCCATATGAGGAGTCTCCTCCTCTGGAATCTTTAAATACCCTTGTGGATGCATTCCTGTGTGACCTGTCCTAAGTGATTCTGCTTTGGCAGCAGGGCAAGACTTGATCATTGTGATGATTTGGGAGTTACCCACCCTCCCACACTTTGTAAAATGACCCAGACTAGAACTCAGCCAGCTGGAAGTTATTAAATGAAGCTCTATTTACAGCTCAGCACAATACACAAGCAGATATATACACTATATACAGGAATATTTACAGAAATATACAAGGTAAAGGTAATACAGAAACACAACACCCCTCCCAGAAATCAGAGACCCCAGGAGGGGCTCCCAACCACCCTTCCACCTTCTCCCTACCCCTATACCTTATCCCAAGGTCTGCCCCACATGAAGGTGAATTTTTTGGAGGATTGGCTCAGGGGGTTAGAAGAAAAGGTGGTTAGTGAAATTAATCAGCAGAGAGGAGAAGCCAGAAGCTGCTAGCAGCCCGAGACGCTGTGCCTGACTGACTGCTGCAAGCCCAAGAGGCTTATCTTTTGTTTTGAGTCCTTTCTTAAACATCACAGCAAGCCTATGAGTGAAGTAGATATCACCATTGTTTTCCTTTTCACAGCCTATAATATAATTTTCTCTATTAAAATATTCCAATTAGCCTTAAACCAGCACAATCATCTCCACAGGTCATTTCCAACCCCTACCATTCTGTGATTCTAAAAGTGGGCTGCTGGCCAGGGTCAAGATCACAGGCTCACAGGATGTCAGGGGTTGGAAAGGACCCAAAGAGATCATCAAGTTCAACCCCCCTGCCAGAGCAGGACCAGATGATCTAGCTCAGGGCACACAGGAACACATCAGACAGGCCTTGAAAGGCTTCAGAGAAGGAGACTCCACAACCTCTCTAGGCAGCCTGTGCCAATGCTCTGGGACCCTTACAGCAAAGAAGTTCCCTCTTGTGTTGAGCTGGAACCTCCTGTGCTGCAGCTTCCATCCCTTGCTCCTTGTCCTACCCCAGGGTGGAGACTCCCTTTTTACAAGGAGTCAATGGGAAAGGCAAGGAGGGATGGGGACAAGTTACTCCTGCAGAGTAGCAGGAAGAATTTTCACCTTGATAACAGTTAGGCATTGGAATCACCTCCCAAGGGAAGTGGTAGATTCTCCTACACTGGACAGTTTTAAGACTCAGCTCAACAGGGTGCTGGGCCAGCTCACTTCAACTATGCTATCATCCAGAAAGGTTGGACCAGATGATCCTTGGGGTCCCTTCCAACCTAGCATTCTGTGATTCTGAATCCAACCCAAACCTTCACCCCAACAGCTAGGTCCCAAATACATCTTTGTCCCATCATGACACCAGCAGAAGCTCCAGAGCCAAGTGCCAGATCTGGATTTCTTTCTCCACTAGTGAGGGGGCTGGACAAGAATAGAGCTTGAAAATCCACCAGCACCAGCTTGCTCAGCACCAGGCAGGAACAGGGTGACCCTGAGCAGAGGCACCAGGAGCCAAATGATCCATCCAGCCTTTGCTTAACACAAGAGTATTCTCATGTCCAAGGAGGAACAGACCTCGAGGGCCTGATCCTGCAACACACCAAGCACCTCAGTCTTCCCCATGGCTCATTGGTGTGTGTCTCCCATTCCAACCCTGCTGCCTACACTGGGATCACCATCAGAGCCAGGAGGGGAGGCCAGGGAGCTCCCTGCTTCCCACACCATCTTCCATCTGGTTCCTCCAGCCCTGCATCCTCCCCCAGTCCAGCACGCAGCTCGTAGCTATGGCAGCACCACCGCGGGAACTGGGGAGGGAAGGTTCATCCAGAGACAACCATCTCAGCACTTCCATGGCAGAGCTGCTCCAGGAACCTCTCGTGAGCAGATCACATCAGACTGGGAGGCTTCTCTCATCCTGACAATGCAGCTGGCAGCAACACGACACCCAGAGCCATTCCCTAATCACCACAAACAGGGGCAGCTTAAGTGAATATTAGGGAAGGCTGCTATCAGTTTATCTGTAACTAATGTAATACTGCTGCAAGTACATTTTATTCACTGCTAATTATCAGCCACTTTGATAACTCATAATTCCTGCAAACTGCAAACAGCAGCTTTAATCACCAGCCCCTGCTGATGGGCTGCGAGGGCAGCAGGGATAAATCACCTCCCTGCTGTGTCACCAGGAGCCTGGGGACAGCTTGGGTGTCCCCCAGGGTAAACCCGGAGCAGTCCCAGCCACAGGAGCTCCCCTGGGAGCTGCCTCATCTGACAGCAGCTGAGGGGGGACCCTTGGCAGTGCCAAAACCCACAGTGACCTCATGACCTGACAACACTGAGATCACCCAGAAACTAGGTCTGGCAGCTCAAGGGAGGAAGGTGGATTTGTCAAAATTCACCCCAACTCCTCAAATAAGCCAAATCTGCTCTCCAACAGGAGTGAGGGGAAAGTATCCCACAGCCCTTTCAATTAGAGGATTCTGGGTACCCACTGCCAGCATGGCCAGACCCCAGGAGCATCAATGCCATGGAGCCAGGTACGTGCCACCAGCAGCAGCCCCTGAGAGCAGCAGCTGCCCCAGACCCACCGAGGGGCTCCAAGCCTCGGTGGGACAGGCACAGCCTAATCCATCTTTTGGGGCCAGAGTAACGTTTGCATTAAACCCAAACATAGCAGATTCTTCCTGTTGGCACATGGGAGCTTGTGCCTTTCCAGGAGGGTTAGTAAAAACACAGCAGGAATGTTGCTGGCGCCAGGTCTGGGAAGGCAGCCCCAGGAGCGTGGGGCTGGGAGCAGCACTGCCTGGAGGAAGGAACACACACACTTAATTCCCAGGCTCCTCGGGAAACCCGGGAGGCTGGTTACAAAACGTGATGTTTTGCAACAGCGAGGGTTTACAGGGCAGAAAGGAGGGAGGGTTTGTAACCTTTGCCACTAGGACCAAAACAAAAGCCCAGGAATGTTTTTGTTGCTTTTGCCAGGAGACCCTACAAAAACCAACCCCCAACAGCTGGTTGTAACCAAACAAAACCCACCTCTGCCACAGCTACGGAAGACAGGCTCCGTGTCACCAATCTCCTGTCCGCCAGAAAAACCTCCAAACACAACCAGTAAATTGGTTTTGCAAAGGATGGTTGCTCCAGATGGAGTTTTTGAGCACGTTAAGTGCTGCCCAGACAAACCAGCCTGGACCTACAGATCTACAGCCAGCCAAACCAGCCTGGACCTACGGATCTACAGCCACCCAAACCAGCCTGGACCTACAGCCACCCAAACCAGCCCGGACCTACAGAGCTACAGCCACTCAACCAGCCTGGACCTACAGCCACCTAAACCAGCCTGGATCTACAGATCTACAGCCACCTAAACCTGCCTGGATCTACAGATCTACAGCCACTGAACCAGCCTGGACCTACAGCCACCCAAACCAGCCTGGACCTACGGACCTACGGCCACCCAACCCAGCCTGGACCTACGGATCTACGGCCACCCAACCCAGCCTGGACCTACGGATCTACAGCCACCCAACCCAGCCTGGACCCACATCCACCCAACCCAGCCTGGACCCACATCCACTTCCAGTCATTTGCTAGGAGGAAACTTGCCTGTTAGAGTGGCAGCCAAATCCTAAGGGATATTTGCTTTTCCTAAGAGCTATTTTCTTAAGGAATACCTCTCCTAAGGGATATTTTCTGAAGGATTGCCCCTGACATCACCACCACCACCACCCTGACGCCTGCGGGCTCGCTCAGCGGGACGCGGCAGAGCAGTTTGCAGCATGGAGTCAGCACTGCGAGATGAGATTTTAATTGTTAGCAATAAACCTTTAAGCCTCGGATGGGATTAACAAGAGCTTTTTCTCCACATGCTTATTAAAGTCTAATGGAGACCAGCTTTGCCTCTCCTCTCTCTCCCTGCCCCCTTTCCCACCTTGTGTATTTGTAGCGTGGCAACATGTATATTCACAGCCCTCTCTTATGCAAGTCTCTTCTGTGTTGGTTTTTTTTGTTGGTTTGGGTTTGTTTTGGTTTTTTTTTGCAAGGGTAAGAGAAAAAGCAAACAAAACTTCAATTAACAGCTCATTTTTACACCAGATTCTCCTCAGGAACAATTTGCTAATGGTGCAGATGGAATTAATGGGGAAGCATGAACAAAGCGGGCGGCTGCCGCTGCAGGGTGGGATGGCAGGAGCCCCTCAGAGGGCTGGGCTATCAATCCATCACCCCCAAAGGAAGAGCCCACACCATGCCAGAGCTGCCTAATTACACCACATTAAAACACAACTTCCCCCTCGGTCCTGCAATTAGCAACGTGGACTGGCAGAAGACACCTGGAGAAGCAGCACTGCTGCTGCGCAGCCTCTTCTCCCCACATTCCCCTCCAGCGTCGCAGCCCCCCAGCCAGCTCCTGTTCCCAAGGACATGGCTTCTGCTCAACCTCTCCTCCCCATGTCTTGCACATCCCATAATTACCAAAATAGCACCAAAGCCCAGGAGAGACTTCAACTCCTCTGCTCATCTGCAGGAGCTGTGGCAAAGCCAAGGGAGTCTCGAGCACCTTCCTGAAGCACAGAGCAATAAACCCACAGGAGGGGCTCATCCTTCTCTGCACCTAATGCAATTAATTTGTCAATTCATTACAGAAGAGAGGTGTAATAAGGGACAAGGCACTTCCTGATTACCACCACCAAGAACCTAACCCACTTCCCTTCCTTTGGAAGCTCAGGACTGTCCTGCAGGGCAGAGGCTCCAGATGGGACATCTTCAGCTACGGCAGCTCAGAGCCTCAAACCACCTGATCTGGAGTGTTGTCAGGGATGTGGCATCTACCACATCTCCAGACAGCCTGTGTCAGTGTAAGCAATTTCTTCTCTCTAGTCTGAATCTCCCTCTTTCAGTTTCAAACCATCCTGCCTTGTCCTGTCACACAAGGCTCAGCTAGAAGTCTGTCCTCATCTTTCCTATGGGCCTCATTAAGCCACAAGGTGGTCTCCCTGGAACGTTCTCTTCTCCAGATTGAACAACCCCAACTCTCTCAGCCTGTCCTCAGAGGAGACAGGTTCATTTTTGTGCCTTTCTTCAGCCTCACTCCAACAGGTCCATGACCTTCTTAGGCTGAGCACTCGAGCTCAACCCAGCACTGCAGGTGGGGTCTCAGCAGAGCAGAGGGGCAGAACCACCTTGCTCAAGCCTGCCTGCCTGCCTGTCAAGTCAGTCTGTGTGAGTCAGTCTACCTCAAGAGCAAGCTGGCATTGTGCTGCAGCTATGGATCTGTGCATACATATTTTCTGGGATCTCCATGAAAGCAGCTTTCCTCTCCCTGACATTCACCACCCAGCCAACTCCAACCTCACTTGCTGCTTCTTTGACATTTTAATGGCAGGTTTACTTTTCACAGTGGAGGCATTAATTTGGGGTTCTGTTATGAGCAAATTCAAAGGCAGACTATTAAAGATCAAAGAACAGCCAAGGAAAAATCTATGGCTCCCTGTGGGAGCCTTGTTCAGGTGTGCAGTGTAAGAGCATGGATGATAGCTCAGCAAGTCTAATAGGTGATGCCATTCTGGGGCATCTTTACCACAGACCAGCACTGAGGTCACAATGGAGCTTGAAGTTTCTCGAGCATTGCCAACAAATTTTAGAGCCCAGGAGGTGTCCACCCAGCCTGAAGCAGAAGTGCAACACAAGGGCACTCTGACCACCCAGCCCAGACTTAGCTGTGGGTCAGCACCTACACCCTGCTCCCCTCTGGGCAATTTGCTGCCTGCTTTCTGCTCACTGCATGACTAAATATAACAAAAAGCGCTCAAATTCGACCAGCAAAAGTGTCCAGGACCTAGAACCTTCCCAAAAACATAAAGATGCAATGGCATCCTGGGGTGCATTAAGAAGAGTGTGGCCAGCAGATCAAGGGAAGTTCTCCTTATCCTCTATTCTGTCCTGGCAAGGCCACACCTGGAGTACTGTGTCCAGTTCTGGGCTCCCAAGTTCAAGAACGCCAGGAAACTGCTTGAGAGGGTACAGCAAAGGGCTACAAAGATGGTTAAGGGACTGGAACATCTCTCTTTTGAAGAAAACCTGAGGGACTTAAGGCTTTTTAGCCTGGAGAAGACTGACAAGATCATCTTATCAATGCCTACCCATACTTAAAGGATGGGTGTCAGGAGGACAGGGGCCGATCCTCTTCCAGTGGTGCCCAACAACAGGACAAGAAGTAACAGGCACAAACTTGAACATAAGAAGTTACAACTAAGCATGAGGAGGAATTTCCCTACACTGAGGGAGCACTGGAACAGGCTGCCCAGGGAGGTGGTGAAGTCTCCATCTCTCAAGTCATGCAAAACCCACGTGGATGTAATCCTATGCAACTCAGCTCTGGGTGAACCTCGTTTGGATTAGACATGATCTCCAGAGGGCCCTCCCAGCCCCTATCATTCTGTGATAAGAGATGCATCCCCTCCCTGTGGTGTGTGCCAGGCTCTTCTGGGCAGGTACAGGAGAGATCTGCTAATCCACTGGGCTCTTCCTCTTTGACAGTTCTGAGCCAGGTCCCAAGCAGTAATTCAAATTCAACCAGCAAAGGCTGAGCCGTAGAGGAGAAAAAAGCCTCATGCTCCACCACCAGCCTTATCAGCCAGCAAAACCCACACAGGGTGAGGAAGGGAATGGTGAGCAAACATATACCCAGTGCAGGAGCTCACTGAATGAATAACTAAACCAGGGTTTCCTCAATTTCTGCTTTTTCCCAATGTGATTTCTCTTTTTTCCATCTCCCTGCTCCTTGTGCAGCCCTGCTGTCAGCCTGCAGAGCCACGCTGCCAACAAACTGCTCCAGATCTCATCTGCTGCCAGAGCAGCTGGGGACTGTCCCCACAAACCTTACACAGGGAAGGGGATTTAACCTGGGCTTGGATTCAAAGCACCTCTGCTCTTCAGCTCTAGCTTTGTGTACTCATACAATTTCAGCATGGTGGGGGATGGAAGTGACCCATGGAGATCTAGTCCAAGACTCCTGCTCAAGCAGGGTCACCCACAGCAGGTTGCCCAAGATCACAACATCCAGGCAAGTTTGGAATCTCTCCAGAGAAGACAACTCCACAATCTCTCTGGGCAGCCTGCTCCAGGGCTCCAGCACCCTGACAGCAAAGAAACTTTTCCTCACATCCAGAGGGCATCTCCTGGGTTCCAGTCTGTGCCTCTTGCCCTTCCATTGGTCACCACAGAGAAGTATCTGGTCCCATCCTCTTGCCTTCCACCCTTTAGCCATTGAGCAGCATTGAGAAGATGCCCTCTCAGCCTGTTCTTCTCCAGGCTACCCAGCCTCACCTCTCTCAGCCTTTTCTCCTCAGAGAGTTGCTCCACTTTCCTCTCTGCAGCCTCCACTGACTCTCTCATGTAGTTCCCTGTGTGTCTTGAACTGTGGAGCCCAGAAATGGACCCAGGACTCCAGACATGACCTTACTAGGGCAGAGCAGTGGGTGAGGAGAACCTCCCTCATCCTGCTGGCCACACTCTTCTTAATGCACCCCAGGAGATCACTGAATCTTCTTGGCCACGAGGGCACACTGCTGGCTCATGGTGAACTTCTTGTCCACCAACACTCCCAGGTCCCTCCTCTCTGCAGAGCTGCTTTCCATGTAATGGTTTTTTGAAATGCCTGATGTGCAATGAGAGAGAGAGAGAGAGAATTATAATTAAGAGCAGCTGACAAATTGCTCTCTGGAAGAAAATAACTCTTTACCACCATTAATAAACCAAAATGCTTTTCCAGAAATTAGTATAATTACTATTTTAATGCCTTTTTCCTTTTTTTTTTTTTTTTTAATTCCTTCCACATAATTTCACCTTATCCAGCAACAACTGAATTTCAAACCCTACAACCACTGCACACAGGCAGGGAAGGGGTGGGAGGCCAGCAGGTTGTCACAAACAGAGCTTAAAGAAAGCTTTAGGGGTGCCTGGCTGCTGGCCTCAAGAAGTGGGGCTCTACAAGAGATTTCCAGCCCAGGGGTGGGGTTTGTGATCAGCACCAAGGATAATTTCATGTCCAAAATCTTGCTCTTGGGACAGCACACACAGGAGCTAGAACCAAGCATGTGAGGAGCACCTGAGGGAGCTGGGATTGTTTAGACTGGAGAAAAGGAGGCTGAGGGGAGACCTCATTGCTTCCTACAACTCCCTGAAAGGAGGTTGTAGTGAGGTGGGTGTTGGTCTCCTCTTCCTAGTATCTAGTGATAGAACGAAAGGAAATGGCCCCAGGTTGCACCAGAGCAGGTTTAGATTGAATATTCTGAAAATTTCTTGACTTGAGTGGTCAGGGATTGGAACAGGCTGCCCAGGGAGCTGATGGAGTCACCATCCCTAGAGGTGTTCAAGAAACCTGTGGACATGACTCTTTGGGACATGGTTTAATGGCCATGATGACCTCAAGTCAACAACCGGACTGGGTGACCTTAGAGGTCTTTTCCAACCAAAACAATTCTATGATTCTGTCAGTCCCAGATTCAAAACCTTCCACACCCAGCCTCAGGGCAGAGTTGGGTTGGGTTTATTTGAGAAGTTCATAAAACTCCTGCCCAGGTACTCCTGTTTACTTACAGCTACAAAGGGAAGGACATCGCCCAGCAGAAGGTTTTGCTACATTCCCTTATGAAGCTCCCAAAAAAAGGTTTTCCTTTCCTCACTCATCAGAGCCAGATCCTTCCTTCCTTCCACAGCCAGTGGAAAAGGGCCAGAACACCACAAACCAAAACAAACAGAAGGGCTGCTATTTATTTTCCCCAGAGCAAAGGAAATCAGAGCAGATCAGGAATGCAAGTGTCAAGCTCCGGCTCACGCAAGTCCTTGTCAACCCTCTAGCCCACCCTCACCCAGCCTGCAGGGCAAAGGCAGCCTCTGCACAAGCTGGATCCCACTTCAAGCTGGATATGGTGCAGAGTTGATCTGCTGAAGGGAATGGAAGAGCAGCAATGGCAGCAGGGTTCCATCGCTCCTGCTTTGGAGGAGCTCAGGGCGGCACAAGCGAGACGCAGACACAACTTTGCAACCATGCATTTGTGTGTCTGCCCACTCCCACCCTCTGCAGCTAGGCATCCCCTGATGGCAGCTCAGCTCCCACTAGAAGGGCAATGCAGCAGGGAGGCGGGGCTGCCTGCAGCAGGGAGGCGGGGCTGCCTGCAGCAGGGAGGCGGGGCTGCCTGCAGCAGGGAGGCGGGGCTGCCTGCAGCAGGGAGGCGGGGCTGCCTGCAGCAGGGAGGCGGGGCTGCCTGCAGCAGGGAGGCGGGGCTGCCTGCAGCAGGGAGGCGGGGCTGCCTGCAGCAGGGAGGCGGGGCTGCCTGCAGCAGGGAGGCGGGGCTGCCTGCAGCAGGGAGGCGGGGCTGCCTGCAGCAGGGAGGCGGGGCTGCCTGCAGCAGGGAGGCGGGGCTGCCTGCAGCAGGGAGGCGGGGCTGCCTGCAGCAGGGAGGCGGGGCTGCCTGCAGCAGGGACCAAGAGAGACTGAACAGAGTGTGCATGTCAAAAAGGGGTCAAGGGTCACTTTGCATGCCCCACACCACCAAACCCACATCACTGGAACTCCAAGATTATGTGAACCCAAGATTATGTGACCCCAGACATGCAGCTGCTAGGCTGAGCTCAGCAAGATGCCACCCACGCCACCATGCCTGGGTCCCTGGGCTGCTCTGGACACTTGTGCTTCAATCCCCCACTCCAAAATTTAATAAGCCAGGACACAGCCTGCCCTACAAATAGGCATGTCCCTTGGTTAATGCTGGAATCAACAAAGCCTCAACCTAGCACAGCAATGAGGATGTGCAGCTAATTAACTTTCTAGGAGCTGCAGCTGAACAGGAAGAAGCACATTAAGAATGGGAACTTGTGATGGGCAGGTCTCAGAGGAACCAGCAAATTGCATAAGACAAACCTTTATTCTGATTAGAAATTAACACCAACCACAAGACCCAGCACATCTCTACTGCCTTATGAAATAATTAACCCATCAGACCCAGCTCCATGCAAAGCAGAAGGCAGAGCAGGATCCAAAGCTGCCCATCTTGTGTGCCCACAGCCCAGACTGCAACTGTGTGCTGGGCTCCAGCAAGAGCAGTGTGGCCAGCAGGGCAAGGGAGGGGATTCTGCTCCTTTGCTCTGCTCTCCTCAGACCCCATCTGGAGTCCTGTGTGCAGTTCTGGAGCCTCCAACACAAGAAGGACATGGAACTGCTGGAGCGGGTCCAGAGGCGGCCACANGGCCAGAAGCATACAATGCTACCAATGCTGAGCTAATCATCAGCACCCTCAAACTACACCCAGGGCACTACAGGATTGCTCTGCTTTGTTACTCCAAGGCAGCAGGTACGTGCCTAGGGATCACTATCTGTCGAGCCCCCTCAAAACAGATGCTCACCAGGGTCTCATCCAGCTGTGGTTCAGCCCTGAGAAAGAAATTACAATTTTAAATAACATGCATCTCTGCCTGGAGTGGGTGTGATGGTCTCTCCTCCCCCTCCTGCAGCCTCACCAGCCACACACTATTCTCAGCTTTCCCCTGATACGTGACTTGCACAGATGGAGAAGGCAAAATGTACATCCTCGAGGCACAGGCTGAGCCAAACGAGGCAGCATCCTTCTGGAGCAGAAGAGTATCCCTCAGATACCTCTTTATCAAGTTCTCAAATCCTTCCCAGGGGTGCTCACCAAAAATAGCCTAAAATTCACTGTGCAAAATGCCCAATCCCAGGCTATATTCCACAAAAGCTTGCAAGCCTTGACTTGCCAAATGCAAAAGAGGGCAGAAGCACAAAGCAGCTACGTTTGGAGAGGGTTAATGGGATCCAGCCTCCTGCTATGAACATCTACACACACACACACAGAGATCAGCTCCATTCTCTTCCACTCCACGTGAAGATTCCCCAGCCTGCTCCTGAAAACCATTATCCAGCTGCAAAGCACAGCCCAAAATATTTCCAAATGGCTATGAAACACAACCTCTGGCCATCAGGAAGGGATTTCAGCCTTGTTGGTCTGTCCTGCAGCATGAAGGACCAGCACTGGCACCCAGCAACCCAGGTGAAAGGTTTTTAAAGGGCACTCTTTGTTTTATCTAAGGAACAGTCCAGCCACCACATGCAGCTTTATTGATTTACTTTGTACTCAGGGAAGTGAAAAAAAAAAAAGTCAAACTACAAAGCCTGCATCTTGCTGACAAGAAAAAAAAAACCAAAACAAAACAATCCAATGGAGATGGTATTTCCAGGACAGAATTACAGCCCTGGCTCCCCACACTCCCATCCCCAATCATCTTTTACATGAGAAGTATTGGCAGGCTCCTAGTTATAAGTGACTAATGGCCCATCAGCTCCCACCCTGGATTATATATTAACTCCTGCTTCTCCTCCAACATCTGCCCTCCTCTCCCTTCCCCTTGAACATGATCAGCTCTCCCAGGGGAGATTTCAAGGCTACCCCCTAGGCTCCCCAAAAACCACAGCATCCATCTGGGTTCCTGGACCAAGCTCAGCTCTGGCTGCAGACCTGCAGCCAGCATGGTGGGAGTGATAGAGCTGCTTTCTGCATGTGGACAGATGTTTCCAAGCAAAATGAAGCCTCAAGGTAGAGGAGATGAAGCTGATTAAGCCTCATTATCCTATTTAGTGTAACGATCGCGGAGCCAGGAGGACGTCACACAGCCGGGGAGCGGAAAGAGCCAGGCGGGGAATAGAAGCATAGGGGCATATGGACAGGTACGGCTCAGCTGCTGAGCAGCCCACGAGGGACTTATTATCTGCCACTGTGCCCACTCTGCCCTCTCCTCACCCCTGTCCATGCCACCTTCCCA
Source organism: Ramphastos sulfuratus (assembly GCA_013399055.1). Classification (NCBI taxonomy): domain Eukaryota; kingdom Metazoa; phylum Chordata; class Aves; order Piciformes; family Ramphastidae; genus Ramphastos; species Ramphastos sulfuratus. The sequence continues at coordinate 96,651 of WBNM01026463.1, forward strand.
ACCCCACCACCATCGCAGAACCACTGTGGTTGGAACCATTATCTAACCATTATCTAACTCTTCCAGGGCCACCACTGCACCATACCCTTGAGCACCATACTTAGCTTTGAAATACAGCCAGGGATAGTGATTCAACCACTGCCCTGGGCAGTCTGTTCCAGTCTCTGAGAACCTTTTCAGTGATGTCCAAACTAAACCTCACTTGACCTAACTTGATGCCATTTTCTCTTGCCCTATCAGTAACGACTTGTGAGAAGAGACCAACCATCACCTAGCTCCAACCTCACATAGTTATAGAGAGCAAGAAGGGAGCCTCAACCTCCTTTTCTTCAGACTAAACAACCCCAGCTCCCTCAGCCTCTCCTCATACAACCTAGGGTCAACAGCCTTCACCAGCTTCCCTGCCCTTTACAGGACCCACTCCAGCACCTCGATGTCTCTTCATGTCTGTGAATTCCTGTTTGCCTGGAGGAGCACTTAAGAGCAGTGATCTGGAAAACACAGGAGCAAGGCAGCTCCCAGAAGCCTCAATCCGGGCACTTCTGCTATGCCCATCCAAAACCCAAACACATGAGCAAGAGAATGCCCATGAAAACTCCAACAGTGCTGTCAGAAGAGGTCTGGAGGATCTGGCAGCTCACAGACAAAAGCAACACATGTGCACGTGAAAACTCAGGAGCCAAAGCAGCCAGGGACTGTCTGAAAACCTGGATGCATCCTCTGGACTCTTGTTGGATTCCTCCAGGAAGAGGGAGGCCAAAGCATGAAATCCATTCTGGAAAACCAATAAAGCATCCCACTTTGAACAAAACCCAGCCACGTCAGCAGAGCTGCAAGACAGAGTTGAAGGATGAGCATAATAATACTTAATATTCCAGCACTCTTGTGCAGGAGACCCAAAATAGCTCCTGAGCAATCAAGGACCTACTGCACTGAGCAGTATTTTGAAGTGAGCTCTCCCTCAAAGGCTTCAGCTCTTGGCATGGAAGTTCCTCAGCCCCAACCCTTTTTAGCAAAGGCAACACCATCTCATTCACTTCATCATTTGCCCCAGAAGCCTCCCCAAAAACCAGCTGAAAGCCAAGTTCTTATTTATAAAGTAGCCATCAGGTTAAACTGAAGAGAAGGAAGGAGAGAAACCTATTGCAGCATCACCATGGCCAGGAGGGAGGCGACAGATGAGCTGCTGGGGCTGTCCGTTAGTGGTTTAAGATATTCCAGGAACTGTAGACCCAACTCTGTCACTACCTCCCCAGCCCCCAAACCCAGCACAGCTGGTGAAGACACTTGATGAACACAACACACACTTTGGTGAAGACACACTTTGGCTGAACACACCATGAAAGGAGAGCGTGGCCAAAGCCCCTTTACTGCATCTCCAGAGCTCTGTTTCTGCAATGGTCTCACACTCCAAATGCACCCAAATGACCTCAGGTTCTTTAATCCTCCACCAGCCAAGCACAGCACACCCAAGCCAGCATCTCCTCCTCCATAAAGGGTGAACAAACACTTTAAAGGCTTTCACAGAAAGAAACAGTGAAAGATAAAGATCCAATAGATAGGTCTTTTGTAAGGAATTTAAATGACTACAGCTGCTCAGCACCATTAGCCAGTTTGTCTTGGAGATTTAACCCTCAGCTCAGGCATTGAGCAAACACTTGGGTACCGCTATGAGCTCCAGCAGGATAAGAGCCTTGCTCCCTCCCCAGGGAGCTGGACTGAGGTGATAAGGAGTCATTAGAAGCTTTTACTACCTGTTGCTATCCAGCAAACCAATTATGGAGGAGTGCCAGGCAGAGAGCAAACTCTCTGTGCAAAGAGCAGCCTGCTAAAATCGGATACCTTGCCCTGACCTCCCAGGGGCACTGTGCCCTATAGTCTCACCAGCATCACTTGCCCACCTGGCTAAGTGGGGAAGAGGAAAACAAAGCCCTGGGAATTCAGCTGATTTAGAAAGAAGCAAAACTTGTTGGAAGCGAAGGGCAATGGCTCAACCCTTGTCTGAACAGGGCTGGCTCCTGAGGAAGAAGTCTGGGCTCCAAGTGAAGGGAGATGAATCCTGAGACAAATTCTCCAGCCCTGAAGACAGCTCAGGCCTGACCAGACACTGGCTGATTTTTCATTTCAACACATTAAATCTCTACCCTGCTCCTTCCACAGCATCCCTCATAACTTCACCAAATCTCAGGGTACTCTGCCATCTTCCTAAAGCACCCAAAAAGTTCCATCCCCTGTCCATTGCAGAGCTTCTGAACAGCCTCTGAACAGCCCCAGGAGCCATCACTGATGCTTCTGGGCAGGGAACCAGCTGAAAGCTCATTCATCTTCAGCTCTCCTGACCCTGCCCAACTGATCCAGTGGAGTAACAAGCAGCATTTTGCACTTGTACAAGCTCTGAGAAGGTGTGTCCTGCCTGCTGTCTGGCTGCAGAAGACACCTCAGTGCAGGATGCAAACCCCACAGGCATTAGCCAGGGGCTGCAGATGCCCTCTGAGCTCATCATTAGTACATGTAGCTATCCTAAGCCCCACGGGACAAGCATGCAGTGGAATGTGCTCTCCTGCATGGTGCAAAAGGCTGCATGAAACCAGGACACAACAGCTCCTCCCCCATCTTTATGGATTTAAAGCAGGATACAGTTGTGTACTTTTCCTATATATTGCACCTGGTGGCCACCTTCATCACCACTCCACCCTGCTCTTTGCAGTGAAACAATTTCACTCTCCTGATCTCCTTCCCCCACTTCATTAGGCAGCAGAGATGAAGACCAAGGCATCAGGAAGAAGTGGGGTTTGTGGTGCAACTGTTTACCCTCCCTGTTGGGAAACATCAGCTTCAGGCAGCCGATCAGATACACCCTGGGCCCCATCCGCCACTTTGTAACAAGGGTCACTGTCAAGGTCAACGCAGGCAAGAGACCTCGGGGTAGCAAAATAAAAATGCAAGAGCAGATGGCAACCAGCTTCCAAAAGCTCCAGCTTTAGCCCCCAGCCCTCCACTGCACCCTGCAAAGGGTTTGGGAGCACGGAAAAGAGCCTGGAGGTAGGCAGGCAGAGAGCGGGGAGCAGGGCCAAGCTTTCAGCCATCTGACACTGCTGCTGTTTTATGTCTTTGTTCTTCACTCTAATGCCTCCACTTGCACTGGAAGTGCCACACCATAACTTCAAGCAATTTTCTTCGTAGCAAAAGATGTGTTTGACTGTAGCTGTTAGGCTCAGAAAGCAAGGCAGCAGGACAAGCTGATGCTGCAGGCTGGACTCAGCTCTACTCACTCTGCAAACCAAAAGCCTCACGCTCCTCACAACCACAGATAATCCTCCCTTCCACTTAAAAGAAATAACAAATGTTCACAGCTTCTTGAAAGTTTCAAGAAAGCATCTTTCCTGACTAAGACATTCTGGTGTTTTTCAGCTGTTAAAAAAAAAAAAATCCAACAGCTTTCAAGTTATTTATTTCTTTAGCAACACTCAGCAAAGGTAGGATGGCTTATTCAATTTTGAAACCCTCAGAGGGTTGGCAGCACTGCAAATTAAGCCCCTGGGCTGAGACAGGAGGTCACACCTGAGCTGTTTGCAAAGTGTTGCCAGTGAAAAGAACAAAAGCAGAAGGGTGAAGGGGGGAAAAAAGGAGGAAAAAAAAGGAAAGGGTTGGGGGGAAATGAATAAAAATCAGAGTGCAGACAGCCTGAAGCTGCATTCAGCACTGGCGGGGGCATCCTGGGGCGAGGTGGAAACACCGTTTTATTAAAGCTGTGATAGAAACCAATCTCAATCCAGCTCAGTCAGGGCAGAGCTGAAGGAAGAGCAGAACTCCCCAACCCAGGAACATCCACTTACCAGTGCTGGGAGGAGCAGGTCGGCAAAGTAGACGAAAGCTGCTCCCAGAGCAAAGCCCACGGCCACCGGGAAGAAAGCGAAGGCTCCGAAGCTGCCGGACTCCTCGGCCATGTCGATGGCTGGGGCCAGGAGGGACCAGTAAGAAGCAGCCAGCATGACCTGGGAGACAGAATGGGAGCAGTGAGAGCCACATAGGCACCAACACTGCATTCAGTTTTGGGCTTCCCAATTTAAGAGGGATAGGGATCTGCTGGAGAAGGTCCAGCAGAGGGCTACGAGGATNGATCAAGTCTAGCCCCACTGCCAAAGCAGGATCACATAGGACAGGTCACACAGGAATACATCCACAAGGGTATTTAAAATTTCCAGAGAAGACTCCCCTACCTCTCTGTGCAGCCTGCTCCTGTGTTCTATCAGCCTCATGGTAAAGAAGTTTTTCCTCATGTTGAGGTGGAACTTCTGTGTTCCAGTTTGTATCCACTGAGCCTTGTCCTATCACAGGACACCACTGAAAAGAGACTGTCCCCTACTTCTTGGCACCTACCCTTCAGATATTTATAAACATGAATAAGATGCCCTCTCAGACAGCTCTTCTCCAGGCTAAACAGCCCCAGGTCTCTCAGCCCTTCTTCATCAGACAGATGTTCCACTCCATCCTCCTCACAGCCCTGTGTTGGATACTCTCTAGCATATCCCCATCCCTCTTGAACTGGAGGCCCAGACCTGGACACAATACTCCAGACGTGGTCTCACTCTGGCAGAGTGGATGGGCAGGAGAACCTCTCTCGACCTGCTGGCCACACTCCTTAACACACCCCAGGACACCACCGCAGCATCAGGATCCAGTGGAACAAACAAAGTGAGCCTGGAGACAGCAGTGGGAGGGATGCTAGAAGGAAAAGCTGACCCCACCTCTCCATCCAGGAACCCCTCCAAGTCCCACCTGCAGGGCTGCAGGAGATGCTGCAGGGCACAGCAGGAGCACTCACCCACGGAAGAGAAGTGCGTAATAAACTACTACATTTGAAATCACTTCTAAGTAAGGAAGGAGATGCCAATTGCTGGAGACACCAGTCCCTGAGGGATGGTGTAAATCTCAGCTCACCGTGAGTAAGAAGCAAGCAGGCTGTCAAGTCAGGCTTAACTACAGCTGTCAAACTTCATATTTCAAATGCCACCTCCTTTAAAAAAACAACCACACACCCCCAACATGGAAACACAGGCAACAGGGAAAGGCTTTGCAGAATTATATTGTCAGCTTGAGTTAAGATAGCATCTCCCCATGGGAAACAGAGGCCTGACACTGCTCAGCCTCCAGATCCCATCACCACTCGAGTCAGCAGTGGAGCTCCCACCAGTTTTGCCATACACAGGCTCTGGGGGAAGAAGATGACAGAGTTTAAAGTCACCCCAACCTCACCAGCTGAAGAGGCAAACTGCTGGGCTGCAGCAAGCACCTTCCCTTGTTTGGGAAGCAAAAGCCCTACACTTTTTTATACAGAGGGACTTCCTGACCCTACTTGGTGGAGGAGCTGGAAGTCATTGACCTGCAGCAGCCAACGGAAGGGAAAATGTCCTTGGGCCTCCTCTCAACCCACCTCTGAGCTCAGGTGTGGGTTGAGAGATATGGTGGTGCTGGAAAGGGTCCAGAGGAGAGCAGCAAAGCTGGTGAAGGGCCTGGAGAATAAATCTTATGAGGAGCAACTGAGGGAGCTGGGGATGGTTAGTTTGAAAAAGAGGAGGCTGAGAGGAGACCTCATTGCTGTCTACAACTACCTGAAGGGACATTTTGGAGAGGCTGCTGCTGGTCTCCTCTCACAGGTAACTGGAGACAGAAAAAGGGGGAATGGCCTCAAGCTGAGACTGGGGAGGTTTAGGTTGGACATTAGGAAAAAGAGAGAGAGTGGTCAGGCACTGGAATGAGCTGTCCAGGGAGGTGGTGGAGTCACCAACTCTGGATGTGTTTAAAGGTTGTTTGGATGTGATGCTTAGGGCTATGGTTTAAGGTGAATCTTGTAGAGTAGGGTTCTAGGTTGGACTTGGTGACCCTGAGGGCTTTGCCAGCCTGCATGGTGCTGTGATATGAACTCGCCTGGAAGCAGCCAAGGTTCTGCTGAAGGGCACCAGCTCCTGCCCACTCTGTGCAGTGTCAGAGATGGTACTTGCCCCTCTGGTTTGGCAGCATCCCTTATCAGATGATGCTTGTGCACTAAGGAAAGGGTGGGGACTTCTGCCAGCCACCTGATTTCAGTCACAAAAATCACAACAGTCTGTGTAATCATCCAGCTGGTGACAGGAACTCAGAGCCCTCCAACGTCACCAGGCAAGCTGGTGTCAAAGGCAGGAATAAAAGAGACAAAGCCTGCCTGGGCTCTCCTCAGATCTATAAACCATGAAACCACTTTAGTAGAGGGTCCAATTTTCAGCACAAAGCCTTCCCCTCACTCAGCCCAGCCAAGACAGGGAGCGGGGGACCCACAGCGCCAGCTCGCTGGCACCAGCACATGCATCTCCTGCCAAACTGGATTTGGACATTTCAGCAAAGAGACTTTGTGCTCCAGAGCCAAGATGCAACAACACTACAAATCTACCAGCTCTTGGGAGGATGAGCTGTGGTAGAGGGGGAGGAGAAAGCACTCAGAAGGCAGCTGCGTATCTAAAGCAAACCCAGGTTGTGGAGAGCCCAAACCCCTCCCTGGGACACGTCAGCATAAGCAGAGACAAACCTGGGCACAGCACTCAACTGCCTTGTGCCACAGAAAATGCCTGAGCCTGGGTCTGTCTCCTCACACCAAAGGGAAACCTTCCAAATGGGCCAGGCAGTAGGATTTATAGCCACACTGTGCCCCAACACATCTCCCTGAGCTCACCAGCTCTCTGTCACTGACCCCTGGGCACCAGCATCTCCTTCCAGGCAGGGGCTCCATGTGGGTGCCCTGTCTGGGCTCTTCCAAATGCTGGGGTGCCAACGCTCCTCCCTACCCAGACCTTGGAGCCAGGAGTGCACCAGCTCAGCCCATGCAGCTTCAGAGCTTTTCTTCTGCAAGTGCAGAATAAAGAGGAGCAGGATCTTCACCCCCAGTCACAACTGGTCCTGCTGGGCCTCAGGGCAAGGGAGAGAGGCTTTGCACATGCCAGTTAAAATCAAAGCACTCATCTTGTCCACTGGAAGCAGCAACATCTCAACCCACTCCTGTGTGACCAAGATGGGAACAGCAGCTCCAAGGGAAGCAGCCACATGAAGAGGTTGTGGATCAGAAAGCTTGAGGTGATTACAAGTAAAGGATCCCCCCTTCCCAGGGTGGGAAGGGAAAGTGAGGGGTTGGCAGAACACTTTCCCCACCAAACCTTTTAGCTTGACTTCATTAAGGCTCCAACCATGAGAGCCAGCCTCAGCAGACTCCTGCAAATTGCTGATGCTGTTTTAAGCAGCACTGAGAGGGAATATTCAATTTTTCTGCTTCACCTGGGACAAGAAGAAATCAAATGATCCATGAAAAGGCATGGCCATGCAAGGCTGCAGGGAAGGAGAGTTGCAAGAACAGCACCTCCAGGGTAACACCAAGACAGAGAACATCTGAAGTATTGTCTTCTTTCAGAATATCAAGATTTAAGATAAAAGGCAGAATTCCACATCAGATGCCCAAGCAAGTGAAGTCTTGTCTCCATGGAAACGCATCACCTCCGAGGCTTTCGCGTAGCAAACCCTCTGTTAGCAGAGGACACTGAGGCAGCAAGGAGCTAAATGCTCAGACACTCGAGCACAGGTACCAGGCTGAAGGAAGCTGAGCTCCTCTATGCCATTAAAATCAGCCACGTGGGTCCCCTTCACCCAAGGTGACATTTGTGCTATCAGCTGTGGTCAGCCTGAGCCATGCCAAAAGGAGGTTTTGCTTGGCGGTTGGGATGTTCTCAGCACATGCAGGCAGCTCTCCCAGCATGCAGCAATCTGACCCTGTGCCCAGGCTTACTCTGGCTTCCCTCCTGATCAGATGATGCATCTGCAGTGAAGGCAGCACCAAGCCACAACCTTCTGGATCCTAAACTAACATTCTGCATCCCAGATCATCCTCCTTGAGGTCACCTGGCCATCCCTGTTCCATATCCTCCTCATGGCTCAGCAGTGGTAGAGATGATTTTTTTATTAATTCTGAGGTTATCTTGCTTTGCAAGCTCCCAGAAAACAAGTAGGCAAATAGTTACCAATAAGACAGAAAATCATCTGTTATTCTATTTCCCCAGTGATCCTGGTCTCAGAAAGCATTGTGCTCACTCCCTGGAACACAGACTGTCAGGGATCCTAAGCTAAGCACCGAAACAGCAAGATTTGAAGCAGCTACCTGCCCCTCAAAGTGCAGGGAAAATAGATTTGCTGGCTCTGACAGAGCACAGAGGAAGTTTAATTAAACTCAGCAGCCCAGATTTCAGAGCACAGATGAAGAGGAGCTTAAGTTCTGTTTCTATCCCAGTACTTGGAGAAACAGCCTGGCCTGCAAGAGATCTGCATCAAAGACACAGTGTTTGAAACAGAGCTGCCTCAGAGCAAGAGCAGTGCCCACAACCACAGCAACATCACTGTGTGAAGGAACAGCTCAAGTGAAGAAGAAAGAGAAAACAGCACAAACAGGTATCAAACCCAGCTGCTTTCTGCCCCTACATGAAGCCAATCTGCCAAACTGGGAATAACCCAGTCCCTGTCAGACACAAAGCTGCTAGGGGAACATCTGGAGCAAACCAAGCAAAAAGAAAGGAGGTTAAAAGTTCCACTCTCTGGTGCTTTTGCCGCAGTACTGTCAACCAAGCCCTCAACCACTGAGCAAGGACCTACTCCCAGTGAGCCCAGCAGCCCTGGAAACAACCTTGGCACAGCCACCTCTGGATCTCTGGCACCTTCCTACGGAAGAGCTGGTCCTGGCCACACAGGATCAGGGCAGGGCTGCAGTAACCCTGGGTGACGAAGACACCTCACACCAACCAGCATCTGCTTTGGCAGCTGAAGCCCTTGAAGGTGGCCTAGAAACCTTCACAAAGCACAGCTCGTGGGTGGTTTGTGTGGCAGCACCTTCTGCCAGCTGGACCTGTCACCACAAGGTGTCCACATTGACATCCCCACCCAGACACTGCAGCAACCCCGGGAAAAAAACCCTCCCCTCTGCTACTCCAAGCACAGCAAATTGAAAGAAGCTGGGGGAACAGCAAGTGTTTGCAGGACTTCTGCTGCCCCAGCCAAGCCACACCTCTGCCACGTAGGGATGACTCAGTGGCCTGGCAGGGTGACACAATGGCCACAGCAAGAACACCACCATGCCGCGATGGGGCAGCACCCCAGCTAGCCCTTGACTGGGGCACAAACACCTTGCCATGCCCCAGTATCCCCCTGGCTGCAGGACAGTTGTGCCAGAAGACAGCAGTGCCACAGCAAGAGGACAGCACAGCCCACCCTGTGCCCAGCAGCATCCCTCAGTCACCACAGAAGTGGCTCTGACTCGGCTTGCAGGGCCAAGGGTGTGTCTGCCAGAGACACACAGCCCAGAAACCAAACCTTAGAGGAAAGCTCCAGAACAGGCAATTCCTAACACAAGAGATTTAATTTACAAACGATGGCACAAGAAGCTACTCCAGCAGGCAGGATGAATTATTCACACCATGAGCAAGTTGCAGGCACGTTCCAGGGAAGCTTGTTAGAAAGCAAACCAAGCTTTGTAGCCTTTCATGTCAACCACCAGGGCAGGCAGCTGGGTTGGCTCCCAGCTCTGAGAACAGCAGATCTATGATCTCCAGAGCTGCAAATGCTCAAACTGTGCATCGCAGTATCTGGGGGTGCACAGGGAGGAAGGACTCTCCCTGCTCCACACCCAGCCTTAGCATGAGCAGAGTTGCCAGGCTCTGCTGGACACATCACCCACGCTGCTGAGCCTGTGGTTCACCCAAAGCCTGACAGCACTGCCCACATCTCAGGTGCCAGCTACACAGCCAGGACATAGTGAGTGGGACCTGGCAGAGCCCTCTGCACCCACCACACACCCTGGGAAGATGCAGTTTCCATACAGAGCACATCCCCCGAGCTCTGCTGAGAGAAAACAAATGTGATCCAACAAGCCTGAATGAGCCTTCACCTGCTCCCCATCACACCAAACAGCTGGGCAGCAGGAGAAGATCTACATTTGCTGGCCCAAACACAATTTCAAGCCACACAACTTCACATCTTCCTTCAAGGATGATGCAGTAAGCCCCACATTTAGTGTTCAGTGCGGATGTAGAGCTGTAGCGCCTTTACTGCCCCTTCACCAAGGGCTTGAAGCACCCACGCTCTGCAGGACAGCAAGAAGCTCAAAGCAAGCTTTGCACATTCAGCCTCCAGGACAAAGCCTCTTCTGTCCATCTTCACCACATCAGTGCTCCAAGAGTGCTACAGAAACCCAGGGAAATGTGAAGAGTTTAATTCAAGAAAGCCAAACCCAGTGTGGGCAGCTTGATGCCCTCATGAGCCTCCTTGTGCCACCACCCCCTGACACTGAAGAGGCATCAAAACATAAGAGGACCTCACCACCAGCACTGTGCTCTTCCCTGCTGCACCTGCACCTCAGGCAATTACCCAAGAAACACTAACGTGAGTGGGCAACCAAATGAAGCATGATGTGGGCAGGAGAACACAGGCAGAGACAAGCAGTAGAAGGATGCTGTACTTACCCCTGCAGCAAAGCCTAAGCTCCCATCTAGGATCCGCCTCTGCAAAACACCAAACACAGACCACACCATTTACCAAATGCCACCATTTGCTCCAGGCAGAAGCAGCAAAGTGCAACCACCATGCAGAGGGGTGAAGCCAGCTGCACTGCTGCCACGCTCAGATAGCTTTTCTTCCCCCATTTCTGTGCTCCAAGTGGTCTCTGTGCTTTGAGGCAAGAGCCCTGCCCCTCGGAGGAGCCCAGCACCCTGGGGTGATGGCATCCCATGAGCACCAAGAGCATCCTTGCTCACTCAACCCATCAGCAGTGCCTAGACTGGGCTTGGCCCATTCAGTGCCCACACCAAAGGATGTGGAAAAGTAAACCAGAAGCTCTCCTGCCCACCTGTGCATACTGCCCTGCATTTCCCCTCTTGAAGATTCTCACTCCTCTTATTAGAGGCTGCTACAAACAAAGCCATTAGTCTTCCAGTAACCCAGCACCGACCCTGCCCACTTCACTCCCAGCAGAGTTTTATTTCTTTAGCACATCACCCTCCCCCAGGAAGAAAACCAAAGTCCTGCTGCAAAGGGAATCTCGCTTTGCAGTGAACTCCTGAATAAATCATCACAAGAGAGAGGCATAAATAATAAATCCATCCGGGCAATTTTTGAGCAGAACAGCAAGAGAGGCCTCTAATTTTGGAATACAAGATGGCTTAACCACTAGCCCTTTGCTGCTTCTGAGCATGGGCTGACCCGAATCTGGCACTGGAGGCCTGGCAGCAAAAGCAGGTTAAGGAGAACCACCTGCTGTTCCAAACACAGAGCCCTGCCTGCAGCTCTGCCCCATCTCCTGAGCACCATGGGCTTTGCTACAGCACATACCACAGCCCAGCCTCAAGGAATTTGATTTCCTTCTCCTATTCTGTGTTGACACAAGAGAGAAATAAGCCAGATTTTCTCTCCTCCTGCCCCAGGACATCCCAGGCACAACATCAAATCCCTCATGCTTAGGACCGGGCAGCCAAACCCCGCCATGAGCATGGTGCAGTCCTCCACCCCAGACCTTGGTCTCCTCCCGGGGGTGGAGGACATGATCCCAGCACCCACCTGCCCGCTGGAAAACACAAACACCAGCGCTGAGCCAGCTGCTGTCAGCCCCCAGGTGAGGAAAGTTCCCAGCACCGACTGGATCACCGGCCCATGCCCCGGGATCATGCTGACCTAGGAGAGACAAGGTGCATCAGGAGAAGCTCCTGGGGTTTCATGACAGAGGGTAACAAATTCCTCCCTGCTTAATGGAGGTGTGCCCCACAAAACCCCTCCCCACCAAAGAGGACAGAATAAGCCTAACCACCCTTCATGTGCTGTCTGTCTAAGACGCTGTCCTAAGGAAGGCTTTGCAATTGAATCCAAGCTCAGAGGGGCAGGAAGAACCAAGGAGGGATGGAATCGACTACATCCGACCTAGTGCACAACCCCAGGATGACTTTGGACTCGGCTCCCCAAGCCTGCACTGGGACAGAGCAGGAAGAAATGATGCTCAAACCTCACCAAGCGAGGGGGATGTTTTGTCCCACATCCCTGGGCACATGCCTCATGTCTCACTTCTTGGTGGCACTACTTGGTGCTGAAATCAAATTCTGCTCATGCTGAAGGCAAACGCCCTCGCAGCATCTGCCTAAAGGTGTCCTGGGACCAGCCAAAAAAGGGACCAAGTCACAGAAAAGGGCCATCCAAACATGGCTCAGGGCTGTGCTGAAGGGGCTGCTGAGGACCAGAGGAAGGTTATTTGAGCACACAGCGCACTAGGAAAAGGGTCCAGGGAGCAGCACTGCTGGCAAAATACACGCACGTGTATAAAAATAGCCATATAAATACAACAAATATTTATATATTTGTACATAAATATACCTAAACACAGATGTATTTATACATTCATACAAAAACACGTAAGAAATACACACACCATTGCCTTCCTAACCCCTCCTAAAGCCCTCTAAGGTCCTCTCCGACCCTCAACCTTGTCCCAGGGCTGCTATCAAACCCTGTCGGGTGGGTGCTCCCTCAGCTGCCCAACTCCAAAGAGAGGGAGACTCTCCTTTCCTACAGCCCCAAGTCCCCTTGGGCCCCAAGAGAGACCCGAACACCTCAAAGGGCCCCAAAGTAGGACTCCAGCACCCTCCTGAGCCCAAAACGGTGGTCCCCAACACCCCACCATGCCCCAAAGCAGGATCCAAACACCCTCCTGGGCTCCAAAAGGGAGTCCCCAACACCCTCCTGGGCCCCGAGGTGGGACCCGAACATCCCCCCGGGCCCCAAAGCGGCCATCAACCAACACCTCACCGGCCTCCCCCAAACCTTACCGGGGGCACCTCAAACCTGGTGCCGTCGCCCTGCACCCCCCGGTCCTTGCAGCCGCCGTGCTGCCCCCGCTCCCCGCCCGGCGCTCCCCGCCGCGGCCCCGCCGCCACTTCCT
>WBNM01026464.1:2589-26545 GCA_013399055.1 Ramphastos sulfuratus
CAGACCCCAGACTTAGTGGCTCCAGGTTCTTTGTCCCTTTTTCCCGTGGTTGCTCTCCCCAAAACAGAAGGAGGGAGGGCAGAAAAACATGCCTGGGCAAGCCAGGATATGTACAAGCCTAATCTGGCCTGCTTAGGCCTACCGCAACACAAGGCAAGCTACAATCTGGAGCTTGCAGGGCTGAACATATAAACAACACACCAAGGACAAAGGCTCTGGTTCTTTTAAGAGCAAAATCTAATACATCCACCGTTTTAACATCCATGTTAATCCTTCTTCCCTGCACACATATACACATACATACTAATCCAAGTAATACGTGGCTGGAAGAACAAGGATGGATAAATTAGAACATTTATTAGTCATTTTTATGGACTCTACAATTCCAGAAAACACCACCTTGTCATGTTGATGGTACTGTATTTTGTTGTAGTCTATATGCAAGTAGGTACATATGCATTGAAACTAATGACTTTTATTTTCCTGTAGCATATGAATCATGGAGGATCAGTTCATGTGGCTGAAGACTGTCGGGCGTCAACTGAAACTCTTTCTACTGTCAGAGTTTAGTAAAACTTATTCCCAGTTGATTTCTTCAGTAGGACTCTGAAGTTCCTTCTTTCCATTGAAGCACCTGCATGGTCTTCCCCTTTACACAGTTTTCATGAAATATTTATGAAATTATCTTTTGAGATTTGTATGCATCTGATGATAAAATTGAAATTCACTATCAGATTATAAAATAATTTAGATACTTGGACACATTGTCCTAAACAAGATTATTTTCATGAAGAATTTACAGCTTCGTCATTAGCTAGGTGTATTAAGAGTTTTATCTTCTGTATGCTGCAGTGTTTAAATGTACACAAAACCCATTTTGTTACGAGTAGGTTACCAGATAAGTGTTTACAAGAGTTGCAACAGAAGTTATTTTCCCAACCTAGCAGAAACAACTGCAGATGCAATCCTCATCCCAACAAATCATATCATGCATCTTCATGTTACTGTGGCAGAGATCTAGTTTTCGACTGTGCACACTTTTACTAAGCTTGAGTGCTTGAATAAGTCTGAAGCATGTCAAACCTGAAGGCTGATGCGCAAAACAGCTATTGTAATGAAAAAGACCCTGGGCACATCTATGAACTGAGCAGGTCACATTTTTTTCTCTGTCAGAGAATTTAAAGGAATGAGTAGTCGTAGAACAATGAAGAACAGTCTCCCTAAAATGAAAGTGCACCTACACATAAGAAGAGGTATTAACAGATGCTGGTTTCTATGTAATGTTATGTAGTGTTTTCTACCAATGTTTTCCCTGTGAAACTGGGGGCAGACACCCCCAGGTATAGGACAGTTGTTTACAGGGGCGTGGAGAGAGCTGTGAGTTTCACATATGGCATCTGTTCTGTCACAGCAGCTACCTATAGCAGACCAAGCAGCAAAGTACATGCCTGTTACGGTTGGAGTGGATGTCTCCATCAATAACTTATTGTAAATCTGCCCCAGAGAGAGAAAATTCACTGCAATTGAGGATTTGGTACGTCAGAAAATGAAATAGTATTCTTACAATTAAACTAATCTAACAGTATAAACAAAATAAACTATTATAGAATATAGTAGCCTTAGAGGAGGTGAGGATGAAGTAAAGCAGCAGTGAAGCAGCAAAGCAGCAGCCGAAACAACAGTGGGGTGCGGGGAGACAGCAGTGAGCACAGCAAAGCAGATACCTACTCTGCTTCCAGATAGAAAGTTTTCGATGCTTCTATGAAATTATATTAACTTATTGTTGTGGTAGGCCTAAACAGGCCAAATTGGGCTTGTGAATGCCCTGGCTTATCTAGGACATTTATTTTTCTGCTCTCCCTCCTTTTCTTTTGGGGAGAGCAACTGCGGGAAAAGGGACAAAGGACCTGGCGCCACTAAGTCTGGGGTCTGGGGTCTGCCCAGCAACTGTGGTAAACAGGGTGCACATGGTTGGCTTATGCAAGGCCCATGATCTCCCCAAAAANTATTTCCAGATACTGTTATAACCTGTATATAGTTTCCATGACATTGCGAAGAGCCTGTTATTATTGCTATTATTAAATGGTGGTCGGGGTGGTGAGAGTTCTGATTATTTAATATTAATAAACTATATATTAATATTTTTACAATATCGTCTCGCAGTAGCTAATTACCCCTTCCGTGACACTTATCCATTGTTGCCATTTTATGGCCTATCCCTGGCAAGTTCCCCTCTTCACTCAGAGACTCCAGAACCTTTCCCCTTTACAACCAGTGTCTTGTTTCTCTGTTCCTAAATGTTTTTATATGCGAGCTAGAAATCTAGCTCAAATGGTCACAATGCCACAGATGCAAACAGGCTCTCCTCCATTAATGCAAGTGAAAGAACAAAAATTTGCAGCTAGTACTGTAAATCTGAAGAGCTCTTAGAACAAGATGAACACCAAGTGGGTGGATTTGGGGAGTATTTTCTCAGTACATTATTCCTTCTCACCAAATATTCCCCAAACTCTGATCAATTACCAGAGCAATGTGAAAACTTTGGATCAGTACCATTTTCTGCTAAGAAATGTATGTACAGTGTAACTAAATAATTGTTTTTAGACTGAAGTGAAAACATCCTGAAATGAAAGCACTTTGAATTTTAAAGCAATGGTTCATTTTGAACCTTTACTTCAGAAGAGAAATACCCACAGACCTGTAGGGGAAATAAACACTGAACAGGGTAAAAACAATCTTAACTTTTTTCTTGTTTTCAAACAAAACCTGTCATTATATATATATCTGCTCCTTGTGAATGAAAAGAAAAATGGAGGTAGGAATATTGCTTCAGTTCCATTCCTAAGTTTTCTTTTTGCCGTTCCCCTAATTACTACCACAGTTGCCTTTCATCTCTGATCTGTATCTAACCATTTGTTTCTGAACACATTGTAACTTTCTGTATGCAGTGTAAGGCTAGAGCCAAACAGCACCATTGCAGACATGCCAAGGACAGTCTTAAATTAGCAAGTTCAAGTGTTGCCAGTGATAACAAGTGTAATATGAACTACCCACCTGTTTGCCTGAGAAACTAGGAAAGGTGTTTGGCCTGTCTCAAGCTTTATGATGTCATATGCTGTAAATAACTAAAGGATAAAATTAACTGGGCTGTGGCCATCAGTCTACTTGTTTTGTTACTCTAGTGAATTCTGGGGGGGAAAAAAAAAAAAAAAGCCCCAGGTCTGATGGCAGTTTTTAGAGGCAGTGATTTACCATTGGCTTAGATTATGCTGTTTTCCATTTTCATCCATTTCTACTATAATTCTTCTGTTGTGATCTGAAGGCAACTCAGTTGCTAACACTTCTTTGTGTCAGTGGCCGAGGTAGAGAGATGGCATGATGATAGAGTTTCTGCTTTGATTTCAGCTTTTGTTTGGTTTGTAATGTGTTTAGTTTCTAGTTTTACATACCACAGATGGTAACTCACTTATGACAACGATTCTGTGTCTGTGCCAAGACAGAGTAATATTCAGATCAACTTTCCTACACATACTGCTATCTGTCATCAAACACTTTTGAAATCAGTGTCTAGTCTGAACACATAATCACAAAGCAGTGTCCTGTTGGGAAACCAGCAGCAGCTGGCACAGCACTTATGAACTGCATGTAACAGTAAAAAGCAACTCACTGTGGGCTACAGAAGAGAAAAGTAAAAAGAAGGGTGATACTACACTGGACACAGTCATAAGTTTTTACAAGGATTAGAATAGCCATCATTTGGACAACTAACCAATAACCAAACTGCAAAAATGTGAGTTTATGGGGAAACAAACGAACAAGCAAACAAACAAAAACCCCCACAACAAAAACAAAAAACAAACAAACAAACAAACCAAAATCACAGAACTTTAGAGGTTGGAAGGGACCTCCAGAGATCATCAAGTCCAACCTCCTTGCCAAGGCAGGATCACCTAGAGTAATCCACACAGGAACACGTCCAGGCAAGTTTTGAAAGTCTCCAGAGAAGGAGATTCCGCAACCTCTCTGGGCAGCCTGNTTGCAGGATAGCCCCAGACGCTGTATCCCAGAGAGCGCCCCAAGCCCAACTGTCTTATCTTTTGTTTTGGGTTCTTTCTTAAGCATAACAGCAAGCCTATGAGTGAAGTAGACATCACCATTGTTTCCCTTTCACAGCCTGTAACATAATTTTCTCTATTAAAATATTCCAATTAGCCTTAAACCAGCACAACTGGGGAGCCCAAAACTGGACACGGTATTCCAGGTGTGATCTCAGCAGGGCAGAGTAGAACCTCTCCAGACCTGCTGGCCACACTTTTCCTGATGCACTCCAGGATGCCATTTGCTCTCTTGGCCACAAGGGCATATTGCTGGCCCATGCAGAACTTGCTGTCCACCAGGACTCCAAGGTCTTTCTCCACAGAACTGCTTTCCAGCAGGACAGCCCCCAATCTGCACCAGTGCCTGTTGTTATTCCTCCCCTGATGCAGGACCCTGCACTTGTCCTTATTGAACTTCATAGGATTTGCTTTCACCCAGCTCTCCAGCCTGTCCATTGGATGGCAGCACAGCCTGGTGGGCTGTCAGCCACTCCTCCCAGCTTTGCATCATCAGCAAACTTGCTGAGGGTATACTCAATGCCCTCATCCAGGTCACTGATAACATTGAAGCAAATCTTTCTCACTGGTTCTGTATCTCATCGTTAAATCACAAGCTTATTTGACTAATGCTTAGAACAAGATGGGGAAACATAAGTATGCTGGTTTGAGGCTAATTGGAATATTTTAATAGATAAAATTACCCTATATGCTGTGAAAAGGAAACAATGGTGATATCTACTTCCCTCATAGGCTTGCTGAGATGTTTAGGAATAAGAGCTCAAAACAAAAGATAAGTCAGTCTCTGGGGCGCAGCATCTCGGTCTAGCAGCTTCTGGCTTCTCCTCTCTGCTGAATAACTTCACTAACCACTTTCCTTCTAATTCCCCCTGGCCAATCCTCAAAATTCTCCTTGTGCATAAGGCAAACCTTGGGGTAAGGTATAGGGGTGGGGAGAAGGTGGAAGGGTGGTTGGGAGCCCCTCCTGGGGTCTCCGATTTCTGGGAGGGATGTTGTGTTTCTGTATTACCTTTACCTTGTATATTTCTGTAAATATTCCTGTATATAGTGTATATATCTGCTTGTATATTGTGCTAAGCTGTAAATAGAGCTTCATTCCTTAACTTTCAGCCAGCTGAGATCTAGTCTGGGTCATTTTACAAAGTGTAGGGGGAGGGTAACTCCCAAACCATCACAATAAGAGAAAAAGATAAGAAAATATATTAATTTTGTTAAGTAACTGATATTAAATTTCTGAAAGAGCAGGAAACATAATCTAATTAAGATACAGTAGGTAACAGGCAGTAATGTGCCACTTCTCAGGTAGTTCTTTTCTCTTTCACCCAGTGCTACAACATGCATTTGAATATTAGGTCAAAGATTCCAAATAATTTTGGGTTTTAGCTTCGATAGTAATATTACCTACATTTTCTTTTCTGCCTTCAAAATAATTAAAATATCCTACTTCAGTTATCACTGATACCAAAAGGCAGCTGTTGAGAACATGTCCATTGTTAAGATATTCTTATCTACTAATACTATAGTCAGAACACACCCTTTCAAGTACGTAGTATCTAGGCAGATTTGTGCTTTCCCTGAGTACACTTCTCCGGCTTGTGATACTCAGCCCAGGCTGCATCTTCTGCTCATGTGCTGTCATGAACCACAGAAGGTACTTGTCCTTCTCAGTTAGAATCTTTCTCCTCTTCCATATTTTGGTCACAAAGTCTATGCCCTAAAAAGCAAGAAGGGGAAGAGGCTGGTATTAGCTACTATTAACTCAAGGTTTGAAATGTGATCAGAAGGCAAGTGGTGACAAAATGCAATGACTTCCATTTCACCATTTTGCTCAAATCACCCACCACCAGAATATGTTAATAGTTCTTAAGTGGCAAGGGAAAAGAACAAAAGCAATCACAAAATGTGCTGTAAAAAAAAGCTACAGCCAAGTACATAAGATACTACCAGAAGATCAGTATACCCTACATAGATAGATACATGTGACAGAGATTTATATATTTATCAGGACTGCCCAGGGTGATCTGATGATGTCAGTGTTTAGCTGCAGGGCTGAACAAAACAACCATATCATACCAATAAACTGTCACCCTAGAAGAGTCTGTTCCCACTAATCTATCCACACAGTGACAAGACAATTAGTAGGAAATTACAAATTACTTTGTTATTTTCAATGTGACTTAAAACATCTGTGACAAGGTGTTATTTTAGACACTAATAATAGTATTTAGCATTTCTGGTGTATTGCAGACACTAATAATAGTATTTAGCATTTCTGGTGTATTGCACTATTTGACACTATATCTGTGAAAAATTCCCTTTTCCCCAGTTAAGAGTCACACCTCTGGGAAACCCCTGTGTTCTTCACTTAATTGGAATGAAGTTAAATTGAGGACAATCTGCCCCTTGCCAGGATGCAGTGATTTCTTACATTCATAATCTCAAACTTTTTCCATTATCTCAATGAATGAGTTCTATTCTTAGATTAATCATTCCCACACTGCCTTCAAGGACAGTTGCAAATATGATTTCTCTTCAGTTGCACTTTAAATTAGAAAACCTAAATGGCTTCCACCGATAGCTGAATATAAACTCAAATAGCTGTCTCTTGCTCTATTTCCTCAGGATGAGTCACCAAAATTGTTAAAACAGCTAAGTGACATATAGAGCTAAGAATAATAATGTCCCTTTTGATGACTGTTCAACAAAACAAGCAGATTAGTCACTAAGGGATAACTGAAGTGTCATATATTTAATTTTTCTTAGGCATTATTTTTGTTTCATGGGTGTCTCCCCATTCATGTCATTAACCTGATTTTAAAAAAATCAAACCCAAAAGGTATTTTAAAACACAAAGCACAATTCTTTGAATCCAAAACTCTAAATGACTGCAGCATTAGTGAAAGCAGGCAGATGGGCAGAAGGTATAGACAATTAATGCTCTGAGGGAAAAGAAAGTATTTAGCATGTGGATACTTCTCACTGGCCATGAGAAAATTCCCCTTATTTCTCAACATAAAGATTTATTAGAGTTATTATCTATTCTGAGTTTCAGCACTTGAAGCATTAGTCTGTTATGAGGTTCGATCAGGTCCATTGCAGCTAGAAAGTTGTCCTTACACACCGGAGAATCTGAAATAGTTGTATGGATGGGATGAGAATGAGGCTTTAGGTGTTCTGGAGAATTAAAAATAAATGTTATTTTCTTTTTGCTTCCTTAGATGCCCTTCTGAAAGTCTGCTTAAATAGAGAATCACCTGGAGAGTTATATTCAGGTGAAAGAGTCTGTGGTCACCTGAGACTGACAACGAGGCAAAGACTGGAAATCAAAGCAGACATCAGAGGTCCCACTTCCTTGACACACTTATTGCATACAATAAGGATTTCCATCAACTGGACACTTCCTTCCCCTAAAAAAGCAAGCCTTCTTCCCTGAGGCTTGCAGCCATCCTCAGCCATGTGTACAGCATATGCAGGGCAACCAGATGGTTGTAGACCCAGTCAGAATGGGTTCATGAAGGGCAGATTCTGCTTAATGAACCTCATCTCCTTCAATGAATAGGTGACCCACTTAGTTGACGAAGGAAAGGCTGTAGAATATGTTTATCTGGACCTTAGAAAAGCCTTTGATACTGTTTCCTTCACCATCCTCCTGGAGAAACTGGGGTCTTCTGGCTTGGACGGGTGGATCGCTCACTAGGTTAAGAAATGGCCTCTCCTAGAGTGAGAACACTAAGCACAATTCTAAATCAAGCTTTTACCTGGTAGAGTTTTGGAGGCAGAGCTGGAGCTCTGAGTGTTCCATTCTTCCTGTGTTCAAGCACACAGGATTGTGTGCATGCTTGTAAAAAACACACTTTTTTTTTAATTAGGACTACTTGCAAGATTCTGGGTTTTGCACATTTTCTCCACCCAAAAGAAAGAGATTCCCAAAGGACAAGCTATCCCTAAGATCCTCAGGCTATGCTGTTTACGGGGAGCCACTGCATAGCAAATGTCAGTGATCAGTCTTGCTGTAAGAAAATTAATATGACATTCCAACATTCCTACGAAAACTAAGGAAAAAAAGCATGCTTACCAGTATGACCAAAAAAAACAAAAAAGGTCATATGCAGAGAAATCATTCTTAAATGACATTTGGGGGGGAAGGAAAATAAGGTGCTGAGGCAGTTATTTTCACTATAATTATGCAGCAATCAAGTTTGAGAGAGAACATAAGGACCTACAGAAATCACACAGACAGCTCTTGGTTGAACTCCATTTGCTCAATATTGCATTTTAAAGTTCCTTATTGATAAGGAGTATGTTTTCACCTTAAAATTGAATTGATTAATAATATCCATTATATGCCGTATTTGCACAAAATTCTCCCATTTGATCTTTTTTTGTTTGTTTGTTTGTCTTTTTGTTGTCATGAAGGAAGCTTACTAGGACATGCAGTATATGAAATTAATGACCAGACTGCAGTATATAAATGGCTCTAAAGCAGTTGAGGCTTGACACACACCCAAGCTGAAAATTCAGTGAATGATGGGTTATATGTATGACAACTGTTGCTGCTGAATGTCATACCTAAAGTACAAAAAAAATTGGCACACCAGTGTGTTAGTGTTCAGGCTATCAGACTGACAGACACATTCATTTCCCTTTCCAAAAGAAAGAAACACAGTATACAGATGTTAAATACATTAAAATTTAGCAGCTATACAAGATAGCTGTATACACCGTCCCATACGATGGTAGACAGATTCCAACAGGTTAACTCTCAGTGACAAAGAGAAAAAGAATGCTGTGTTTTTGTCATTAAGTAAGAATTATTCTGTATCTCACAGTTTGACAGGGCATAAGCTCACACTCTATTTATCCCTCTACAGTTCGCAATGTTGACAGTAAGTTTGGACATGGGAAGAGGAGTTAAGGTTTTACTTTCTGCTCTTAGTATGAACCAGAAATATTTCCCAAGTCAAGAGAGATCTTGATTTCTGGTAAACTATTCATCATGCTTCTAATTGCATTCAGCTTTAGTATCAGCTCACAAAGGAACACTGTACTTTAATTTAGTGAAATGAGTCCTGGTGAATGGCCAGAATTTGAATTTTGTAAAATATCATTAGTTATCCTCAGAACTGCTGCCTCTGTGCTATTCTGAGGTCTGAATATTCAAATGAATTAGGAGGAGATATCAATTTGCTAAAAGGCTATACAGCTGGAGAGTGAGAGTTGCTTTTCATTGCCAAAAGACAGAGCAGAGCATGGCCTTTTATATAATAACATGAGATTTTAATGGGATCCAGTTTAGTGATAAGGTTTTCTAAAATGTATGCTATTGGCTCAACTGAGTAACTGACAGCAACTTCCAGATACTATCTAGGCTTTTTTCAGTCCATTGTCATTAGACTTATTGACTCTAAGCATTTTAATTGGAAGCAGTGATGTGTACACAACTAACTCACAACAGACTGTATATGTTAGGCTCGCATTATAGTTTCTATCTATGGCATTCAGTCAGGCATTGACCTTGCTCAGGATACATGTGGAATTTTCCAGTGCTTTCTATGCACTAGTACTATACAAAAGGAAAATTACAACTATAGCTGGGGAGATGAGTCAGCCAGTTTTCATGACTGCCAAGTATTCCTGCAAGAGTAGACCCCACAAAGGAGATTGCAATGGAGATGCAGATCATCAGGCTTTCCCAGAAGTCTGTACAATTATATTAGGATAAGGTTGTTGGTGTCTGTAGGGTCAGGAGACAGATAGACAGTATATAATATCCAATACTTGCTATAACGACTCACAGAGATTGCAAAAACACGCATGAAGTCAATAGCTGAAAAGTTCTAGTGAGATGTGTCATATTCTGTTTGTGGAATTTTCTTCTTCTTAGGGAAGAGTAAGCCTAAGTGTGTGCCTAGAATGGTACTAATGTGGAGATCCATGTCAGACCAAGAAGGTCACCCAGGCTAGTGTTTTTTCCATAGTCACGAATCTCTTGGGAATAATAAGCAAATCTGCCAACTCTGCAATCATGAAAACATTTAGCCAACTTGTGAGAAAGGTCAAGGTCTCAGAGGTCAGAGGTCACAGACAGGGTTTCTCTCGAATCTGCCAAAACCAAGCTTCACCACCACTCAACATCTGTGGGAACAACACAGGCTATGCTTATCTGTATCAGAGCAGTTTGGCTGCAATTTCACTCTGAAAGGGAAATTGTAATGAAGACAATTGGAGTACACATCTGCACCAGCAGGATGATTCTTCAAACAGTACGCTGCTACTTGCAGTTTTTGTTTTAAATCTGTGTGCAGTGAGGTGATAACAGTTGTGATGGTTTGGGAGTTCCCTGCCCCCCCACACTTTGTAAAATCACCCAGACTAGACTCAGATGGCTGGAAGTTAAGGAATGAAGCTCTATTTACAGCTTAGCACAATATACAAGCAGATATATACACAATATACAGGAATATTTACAGAAATATACAAGTTAAAGGTAATACAGAAACACAATCACTCTCCCAGAAATCAGAGTCCCCAGGAGGGGCTCCCAATCACCCTTCCACCTTCTCCCCACCCCTATACCTTATCCCAAGATCTGGCTTATATGCAAGGTGAGTTTGGAGGATCGGCCAGGTGGGTTAGAAGAAAAGTGGTTAGTTAGGTTACTCATCAGAGAGGAGAAGGTCAGAAGCTAGACAGCCCAAGAGTGTCTGTGCCCCAGTGTCTTATCTTTGTTTTGTATTATTGTCTTAAACATCTCAGCAAGCCTATGAGTGAAGTAGACATCACCATTGTTTTCCTTTCACAGCCTGTAATGTAATTTTCTCCATTAAAATATTCCAATTAGCCTCAAACCAGCACAACAGTCTTCAGGTCTAATCTTTGTTTTTGTCATGGATACTATGGGATTCTGATGAGCTTTGGCAAAGGCAAAGCAGACTCTGCAAAGTCTGGCCTGGCAGTTTCAGTACTGTCATGCCTTTTACAGCATTCTTTCTTGGTTTGCAGAAAAGTATCCCAAATCATTCCTTGGCAGTTGCAATATATGCTTAGGTTGCAAATACTCCTGTTGAACACACAAAAGTCTTCTACATGGAGCCCAAAGCAAACTTTTATTCCAGTGTGTCACAGGCTGAGTTTTAGTCTGCTGCTGTTGACATCCTGCCCCATACCACCTTCAAAATGAAAGTGCTGGCTGGACCAAAGTATTATGGGCTTTGGGGTTCAGATTGTGAAATGGGAGGCTTCTTATTCCAGTTGTGGCTTTTGGATTCCAGGGTTTTGGGTGTTGGCTCTCTTCTGCTGAGATGGAAGCAAAACAGAGAGGGATGGAGGAGCAGCTTCCTTACTTGGGCTTCTAGCTTGCTTCTGCCTGCTGCCTGCTGCTGTTTTCTGCCATGCTTTTTTCTGCAAATAGGCTAAGGCAGTTGTGGATTTATTCACTAAACTCTGTTTCAGCATGGAGGGTTTTTTTGTGTGTTGTTTTCCCCCCTCACTTCTGTACTGGGGGAATGGATGGGTTAACCCATTGGTTTTGCTTTGGAATTTTGCATTCATTCTTGGTGCCCAATGTGGGGCACAAAAGCGGCTGTCTTATTAAGATAGGTATTGTCAGGAGACAAAAGGATTGAGATAAGTAAAAGAGAGACACAAAGGGATTCAGTTAAGGCTTCAGGCTTGTTAAGATAGGTTTATATAGTTTTTCCCTGTGCTGCATTATGTTGACGTATTTGGTTTCCACAGGCAGCTGGCACTGATGGGCTGGCATTCTGTACATACTCCTCTTGCTGACAAGCTTTATCTCAGGGGAACAGCTTACAGCTCTGAGGTTTGCGTGTTGGATACCGGCAGGCCAGATTTTGTTCAGAAGAATATAGGACCTTCTCAATATCAATGAGAGATCTGGCCCCATGCTGGATAATTATGAGTTGCAGGGTGTATGGGAATGTATGAGTGAATTCTTAGGGCAATGGATCCTCTAGCGGTTTGGAATTTCACCCCTGAGCACATGCAAAATACTGACAATCTAGTGAAACGTTTGGAAAAGTCTCTTGTCTGCCTGGGAGCTCCCAAGAGAAAAATAAAAATCATTGCTGGGTGTTAGTGACTGGCCCACATGTAGGAAGCCCTCCTCATCAGTGTTCAGAATGCTCAGGAGCAAAAGAAGTTCTCTGGGCCAGCAGAGATGGCTGCAACAGAGAAGCAGCTTGTGCCAGTAATATTACCATGATGACTGCTCCTAATGACCCTCTTGTCCTTGATATGCCTAAGGACAGCACTAAGGATAAGTTGTTCCATTACCTTTCCAGGCATGGAGGTGAGGCTGACCAGTCTATAGATACCTGGGTCCTACTTCTTACCCTTCCTGAAGACTGGAGTAAAGTTTTCCTTCCCCCAGTCCCCAGGCACCTGTCCTGTCCATCATGACTTAACATGGTGGAGAGTGGTCCGGCAATCACCTCTGCCGGCAACCTCAGCACCCACAGGTGCATGCCATCAGGATCCATGGATTATGGATGCTCAGATTACTTAACAGTTCCCTAATCCAGTTCATCAACCCAGTCTTCATCAAGCACAGAAAACTCCTTCTTTGTCATATCTTCCTCTGAGGTCTCAGTGGTCTGGGGTTCCTGTGGACAATCTCCAGTAGGATAGACGGAGACAAAGAAGGCATTCACTAACTCTGCCTTCATTGTATTGTCTGTCCCCAAGGCATTTGAAGAAGCCCTTTCTTTTGTCCTTGACATCCCAAGGAGGCCTTAACTTTCCTAGTCATCTTCCTACATTCTCTGGCAACAGCCTTACACTCCTCCCAAGTGGCAAGCCCCCTCTTTCCATGATCTGTAGACTCTCTTCTTCCACTGCAGTTTGCTCAGCGGTTCTCTACTTAATCATGCAGGTTTCCTGGCTCACTTTTTCCATTTCCTTCTCCTTGGAGTGCTTTGNAGAACTGCTTCAGACATTAAAACATTCTGTATACAGCTGCAAGTGAGAATGGTCCAACTTGGAGCTTATGGCAGAGAGTTCCAAGTGAAACACATGGACAACCATTTGGTTTCTGAAGTCCTCGATATGGAAGTTCAGATGCAAATTATCATCTAACAGAGGAAGAAATATTAGCAGCCTGTGGAGTAAATCTGGCTTCTGAAGTAATTGGAACTGAGTTGCAACTTCTTTTAGCTCCTAGATTATTGGTTTTAAATTGGATGTTTAAAGGCAAAGGTTCATCTCTACATCACGTTAGACATGCAACCTGGTCTAAGTGGAGGGCTTTGATAAACCAATGAGCATGAATGGGAAATCTTGAATGACCTGGTCTGGTGGAAGTGATCACCAATTGGCCAGAAGGCACAAACTGTACAAAACTTCTAGAGGAGAGAGTAACTCATGCAGAAGAAGCTCCTCCTTCTGGTGATCTTTCTGATGAGGAAAAAAACTATGTTTTTCTCAAAGAACGTTCCTGTTGTCTTGTTGGAAATAAATGAAGATGGAAATATGCAGTTTGGAGTCCTACAAGAAGAGCAGAAGCAAAAGATAGAGAAGCTGAATCCGGTCAATTTGCTGAGGTAAAAGCTGTCCAACTTGCTCTTGATGTAGCTGAACATGAAAATTAGCCTACCTATTACCTCTACAGTGACTCATGGATGGTAGACAATACTTTCTGTGATTAACTAAAGGACTGGAAAAAGAATGGATGGCAGAGGAAAGGAAAGCCTCTTTAGGCTGCTAATCTGTGGCAAGACATTGCTACTCATCTTGAGAAGTTGCCAGTGAAAGTGCAACACATAGATGTACACACGCCTAAGAGCAAAGCTACTGAAGAACATTGACACAACCATCAGGCTGATCTAGCTGCTAGAATTTCTCAAATCGGTACACATTGTGATTTTGACCTTAATTGGAAACACCAAGGTGGACTGTTCTTAGCTGGGTAGGCTCACGATTCAGCAGGATATTGTGACAGAGATGCAATGTCCCAATGGGCACGTGACAGATCTAGTCACATTTTGATGGATACTATCATGCAAGTCATCCATGACTGACATTTGTGCTGCTATTAAGCAGTGCCGTGGTAGGCCTAAATAGGCCCAAGGTGGGCTTGTACATGTCCTGGCTTGCCCAGGAATGCTCCCCTGCTCCCCCTCCTCCTATGCTGGGGGTGGTGGCCACAGGAAAAGGGACAAAAGCCCCAGCTTCACCTAATATGGTCAAACTGGGCAAACTGCCATCCTGTTTGGCTAATTTATGTACAAAGGTCCATTAGTCTCGGGCTGACTGGATATAAAGGGATCAGCAGGCAGCACAAGGGTGCTCTCTGCTATTGTATCCCTGCCTGCTTACTGCTTCATTGATCCCGAGCTGGGTGGGACTCCAGCGAGCAGAATCAGGCTCTGATGCCTCCACACGTTTGGCCTGCACACCGTGCTGAGACTGCACATCGCAAGACGTCCTGCCTGCANACTCTTGGTCTGGAAAGACAAAAGATGTGGAGACATAGAACTCCAGACAGAATCGAATCAAACAATGGAGCTCATTTCAAAAACAATCTTATAAAAGACTGGGTCAAAGACCACGGCATCGAGAGGGCATACCACATTCTCTATTATGCACCAGCTTCAGGAAAGATTGAATGTTACAATGGTTTGATGAAAACCACCCTAAACACCATGGTGGATGGAACTCAAAAAAACTGGAAAAATATTTAGCACAAGCAATCCGGTTGGTAAATAGTAGAGGTTCTGTAAAGAGAGCAGGACCTCCACAATTAGATTTGTTAAAAACAGTAGACGATGATAAAGTTCTTGTTGTGCGAAAAGAATCTCTTAGGGAAAACTCTTTGGGTACTTTCTCCTTTGGGTGAAAGTAAACCTGTCTGAGGAGTGGTATCTGCATATACATAATGGGTAATGCAAGAGAATGGTGAAATACAGTGTGTTCCACAAAGAAATCTGACTTTAGCTGAGAGAGTTTAAATTCAGAGTATAATACAAGCTGTTGGGAGTTTCTGTTTCACGTACAATGTGGCGTCCAAAGGAAGAATCCACGAGGAATCAATGGTACACAAGCACGAAACCTGAGTCACCTAGGAGTCTCTGTTTTAATCTCATTTGTGAAGAGACAAATTGCTTCCTTTTTTTCTGAGCTTTTGAATCACCTACATCTGAGATAGCTGGAATGAAGAATAAACTGAAATACAGACTTCACTATTCATCATTGTGACTATTGCTTTAGATTAGACAGATACCTTTATGTAGACATATTAATTACATAGAAGGGGTGGATTGTGGTAGTTTAAGGCTTTAAGTTTAAGGTTAAGGCCTGAGTTCAGCAGAGCCCTTTCTAGTAGCTTGTTTACTCTGTTCTGTTCATTTGGAACCTGACTGAGATACAGATGTATATTACTGCCTACTGCAAGTTCTTTAACAACTTTGGAGAAAGGAAGCATGGCTGAGCTCAGCATTGAACTGACTGGACAAAAGACCAGAACTGCCAGCCCTAACAAGTGAACAAGCGTATCTGCAAGAAAAGAAAGTACAGAAGTCATGAACAGTCACTCTTTCAGGTGCAGAATAAGAAATTTTCTATATCTCTTTTATCCTCTGTATCTCTATAAATACAGTCACTGAAGTAAGTAGATGTTATAAATATGCACAAAAAATGCTCAGACGCAAAATATGTTTTAAGTTATAAAATCACAATAATGAAGTTGGGCATTCCCCTGAGCATAGAGAATCAAGACACAACCTTCAAGATTGAGTAGTAATAATACATATGATGATCTTAAAAGGATGTAATTTTTTTTCTTTTTTGTAGTAGACTATCAGGACAATTGGTGATAGTGCAATTATGGAGAATTTTGTAAATCTAAAATTCATGTCATTTAAGGTGATTACTAGATATCTTGCATGCCTACTTAATATAGATAAGAAAGTCAGATATAGATAAGAAAGTCCGATTAGAAGTCATTAAATAGACTTGCCTATCTGTTGTTTTGTTGTTGCAATATGAGATATCTGGAGGTAAAAGTAAGTAAGAATTTAGAGATGCCAAACAGAAAGAGCAATAATACGGGGTGGGGTTGTTGTTTGGGTTTTGGTTCATTGGTCTTTGTTGTTTTGTTGTTGGTTTTTTTCATACATTTTGCTGTGGTTGTAGTACCTGCAGAAATCTTATAGGCCCTTGATTCAGCTGGCTATTTCTGGGTTTCTATTACTTTTTTTCCCTTCTGTCATGTTTGGGATTGAACATTAAATTACAGGGGCACAATGAAAAATTAATGTAGTCTGTCATGTTAGGAAAAAGTAAGTAAGAAGTTTACTGAAGGCAGGAAGTCAGTCGCTTTGTTTTTTTCCTGGGAGATGACATGTTCACTTTGCTAAAAATTTTCCATTTCATGCTAAATATAGATATCAGAGAAAAGTGAATTTAAAGTGCTTGCCATTCTCACAAGCAGCATTACACTAGTGTTAATGACAGGAGTCTCAGATAAAATAATGGTTCTAAACAAATCCGTAATGGATGAAAATCCAGCATAGTATATATCTTACTACAAGCTCAGACACTGTAGTCAAGAATCAAACCTGAGCAGACAAGTACTTCTGTAATTAACAGAAGGTACTTTCTCCTGTACATTTGGTTGGGTTGGAAGTGTATAGAAGCCAAAACAGCAAAAGCTGCAAGTTACACTAAGTAACTTCTGCCAGAAAAGCTGGGGTCAGTCTACATATGTCCTGGAGAAAGATGTCAGTCAGCTGACATAAGTGTCCCAAATTACTATTTATATCATCCATTGACAGGATTTCTCAAGGCATGTATTTTTCTTATTTTGACATTCTGACTTTCATGTTTTCTCATTATGACTTTGTTTAATAGATTATAAGAACACAAAGAACACAATGCCCCACATAAGCGTTTTTATTTCACAAAAGTAAGCTAGAGACCAAGATGCCAATTCTTCCTTTGTGGCACTTTCCTAATTCCACACATTTTCAACATTTGTTTCAACGTGGTAGCACCTAAACTATGTTTCACCTAAGTCACCAAAACAACAATATGAGTAAATGTATAAACACTAGATGACAGAAGAATGTAGCAATTTAATGAAGAATAATTTTAAAGGAAAAAGACCCATGTATGCTGCAGAAATGGTGGGAATTGCTATACTCAGACAGCTGGGGTTTTCAGAGAATGCATCTGTGGCTTACAGGATGCCTTGTCAGCTGCATGCCAAGGGTCAGGCAGCTGCTAACAAAGGCCACCAAACTAGGAGCATTATCTGAAATCTCCTCAAAATCCTAAAGCAGACAACAGCCAAGGGTATGGAAGCAATACAGAGCGTTGGCATCTGTCCGAAAAGGTGAAGCCCAAGAAAATCATTATGCTTTTATCAACCAAACCTAAGATCTAGAGCAATTAAATTAAATACATTTGACAAGACTTCTTTTCTTTTAAGCCCCATTGACTGACATTAATTCTACTTCAGTCTTTCTATCATTCCATCTTTTTGTGACAAATCAATTCAAGCTTGACCTAAAATTACTCAGGTCATTTCACTTACCTTTCTAAAAATTTTGTCATGACTTTCATATTGTCTCTAGTCTCTTGAAATGTACACAGCCATAAATATACATGAAATTGTAGGCATGGCTCAGAGATGTCTGCTACAAGCACATGAGTTTTTTAGCCATCTTTATACCCTTGTTGGAGTCTAAAGAATGAAAGAAGCTGGAGAAACTTGGACCTCCAACATGTGTAATTCCTTACCTAAGGATATTTTTCTGCTCCAGCTCAAGGGTATTCTGTCCTCAAAGTCTTAATGCATATTTGAGTGCAACTGGTCCAATGCTGTGAAATTTGCAATAGGTACTTCTGCAAAACTCCTTAGGTTTGCCATTTGTCCCTGTGAAGAAAAGCCTGGATGTCAGTGAAGTAGCATGAGTCAATACACTCAGGAAAGAGAATAGGATTTACCACTTAAGACATGTTGTAGATTAGGGGGGATTTAAGACCACTGACTGAAATAAGCATGTTCCTTCCAAATATAGTTTGTCTTGGTTATGGATAATGCACTGTTTATTTCTCTTCTGAAGCAACACCCAAATCTTAACATCTTATAGCATTCCAGGCTGCTTGTTCTTAGATTTACCCCTTTCCATAGATCTTCCTTCTGACTCAAGTAGTCCCAAATTTCTGACTCCACTTGTAAGTTATTTTTTCTTTAAGGATCTTGTTTTTGTCTCCTCTTCATTCTGAATACTATGTCATTGCTTGCTAAAGAACCTTCTTCATTATGAATACCTCAGCAACTACACCTGACAAAAGCCTTCTTTCTCCATAATTGATGGTGGTGATGATAACACTAGTAACAACAACAATAACAATAATAATAATCCCTGTAACATATCAGAAATCAGCACTCTGGAAGGGAAAATAGACTGGAATAGTAATTAGTCTCCATAAAATAATTAGTACTTATAACAAAACACATGAGACTGGTAGAAGGCTCATCTCAATCATTTAATGAAAGCAACTGAAATTAAAAGACGTAAGTATCTTCACATGAGCATACATGCTATATTTCCTTACACAGTGATTCCACATGTAATAGACTTATCTCTAAGTTTCAGTGTAATCCAACAAGCTGAGATCTTCAGATAGAATTTTCACAAGTTAGACTCACTTCGTTTCTAACATGAAAGCAAAAATACACAAAGTCAGATAGCATTTCAATGAAGGTGTGCTAAGAAATAAATTAATCTTGACACCAAGGTCACAAACTCCCAACATGTTATAGCCTATTACATCCTGTAAAGCCAGAGGGAGAACACTGAGGAGCATCTCAGCCACATTAAGGTCAGAAGAGAAGCTCTATGCTGAGGTTTGTAAAGCCCCAAATTCATGTGGGTTTATATGTGGATCTTTTTCATGGAAGTCATGAAGCAAAGGGTTCCACGGCAGAGGGTCACACCAGGGGACAATTCCCATAGCAGCAAAACTGTGGTAAAAGCATGAAGGCAAACATGCAAGGAGAGAGAAGGTGTCCCAGTCCCCTTCAAGAGAGGGATGATGAGTTCCTAATGAGCGGCAGCTCTGACTCAGTGTGGGCAGGGACAAGAGTGATGTTGACAAACACTGTCATACAAGACCAAATCCTACAGATCACAAGTGACCGGGAGGGTGCAACCAGGACAAGCAAACAAGACATAAGACATCAGGTGTTGGCACAGTGACATGGATTATATGAAATTACATAGTATTTAATAAGGTATTGTATTAATAATTTTATTATTATTTATTAATATTAAAAAATCTTGCCTTAACTTATTTACAGGGTCATTGTGTTTGGTCATGCAAGGTATTTTCAGGATATGTACAGTACATGGGCAGTATTAAACCATTTAAAACAATTAAGCAAAACTGGAGAATGCAAAACAGTATGCCACTTGCCCTCTGGGGCTGACTCAACAGGCCCCTTGCTGCCAAACACTGGCAGCTAGGCAAAGCTATAGAGCAGGAATCTTTTACAGAAAGGCTTTAGAGAAATTATTTACTCACAGATTAGAGACTCCAGAATCTTTCTGAGGCTTCTGTGCTTATAATCCAGAGAATGTGGTACATGCTGTACAGGGTTTTAAACACAAAGCAAAGTGGTGTTGAACCACGTGCTGGCTGCTGGTGCATTTCTCCTGATTCACAGGATGCTGCTGCCTCTCTCAACAACCCCAGGGCTCTCAAGCTGACTGGGTCTCAGATTCTTGGACATTGTCCTGGTTCACTGAAAGACAGATGAAGCTGCAGCAAGGTCTGGGTGTGAAGCTCCTTTTGTAGCTGCAACTGTAACTGCGAGTTTCAGTGATACAGCTTCACCTGGGGGTGCTCAGCTCACCCGATGCTCACCCCTTTCTGTGTGGTCTGTTGCTTGCCAGAGGGGGTTTTTTGGTAATACCAAGAAGATTCAAACTTGGCGAGCAGTTCCTGATGCCATGCCAAGCTGGCAGCCATGGTTCTGGGCAGCTTTCAGCAAAGGCTTTCTTGTCTACAGAGGATGCACTGATCACTTGTGCTTCTCCCAGGTAAACTGAGGCACTGCAAAGATCCCGAGTAGACAAGGCAACAAGGCACAAACCATCAAGACACAAAGCAACAAGGTACCTTTTTTACAGTCTGAGTTGTGTTTATCATTTGCCCAAGAATTGATTTGGCCATTGGCAACATAGAAAAAGCCATTAAACAATGGAGCGGCATTTACCCAAAACTGGGTGAAGGCATGAGCCTTTCACAAGGTGAGCATTCCCCACATTCATGCATTTTGTTTACCACAAGGTGTGGACACAAGCAAAACATGTCCAGGCAAGCCCTTGTCTTCAGTCAACAAAAAGAGAGAATGGAGGCAAGTTCATTGTTGGGGCAGCAGATAAAAATCCCTCCTTCCCCACCTCATTTCTGCCAGGTACTTTTGAACAATATGTTTAAGTCTCTGCTTGAGAAAGACCAGTCAAAAAATGATGCAGATGATGAACAATCTACAGCAGAGGTGTGTTTGTAGACACAAAATCCTACTGCCTGTATCACAGCAGCATCCACAAAACAGTTAAGAGGAGTTATATTTGTAGATGGCTCCCTTGTAAGAGGAACAGAAAGTCCAACGCAATGGGTAGATCCTCCTCATGGGGAAGTATGCTGTCTCTATGGTGTTCAAGTTAAAGACATCACTAGGGAACTTGTTAGCATGGTATGGTCTTCAGACTATTACCTGTTGCTAATGTTCCCTGTAGGTGGAAACAAAGCTGTAATGTAGTCCAGAAGCAATCAAAAGAGATGTTGGAGACTGGGAATGATTGGTGAGAGAGTGTGAAACACAGGTTATTTTTATCTCTCTCCTTCCAGCTGTGGGCAGTGACATTGGAAGGAACAGACATTAATATAAGTCTCCATGGCTGGTGTCACCACCATGGTTTTGTTTTGTTTGACAAGGCACAATGCTATCTGGCACCAAATGAGAGACACTTTCTCAAATGGGGAAGAGAGTCTTTGCTCAAGAAATTGTGGGGCAGATCATCAAGGCTTTAAACTAGATGTGAAAGGAGAGGTGCATAACTTGTGACATTTCTGTCACAAGTAAGAGTAGAGCCAATAGGGAAATGTCACTGAAACACCTTAAGAGAATTAGGGGCTGTTTCTCTAAGATGGTGACATGGCCAACAGCCCAGCTAAAGTGCCTC
This sequence comes from Ramphastos sulfuratus, assembly GCA_013399055.1. NCBI lineage: Eukaryota > Metazoa > Chordata > Aves > Piciformes > Ramphastidae > Ramphastos > Ramphastos sulfuratus. The sequence goes on from WBNM01026464.1 coordinate 23,921, forward strand.
TACAGGAACATTTACAGCATGGGAAAATCATGAGTCGGAAAATACAGTGCTGCTGGAAAGCTGTGATACAGTGGCCATCACTGAAACTTGATGGGATGAATCCCATGACTGGAGTGTGACTATTGATGACTACAAGTTGTTTAGAAGAGGGAGGGGAGGAGGTGGTGCCCTCTGTGTTGGGAAATGGATAGAGTGTGAAGAGATGTCTCTAAAATATATCCAAGAGCAAGTCAAAAGCTTATGGGTAGGAATTAGAGAACAGGACAATAAGGATACCTCTGTGTTTGCTGTCTACTACAGGCTTCAAGGGAAGTCCATTAGCAAAACCTGGACAAGCAGGTGAAATGGGCCCAGGTGAATCTCATGAGGCTCAACAAGGCCAGCTTCAAAGTCCTGCACCTGTGTCAGGACAATGACATGGACTTCCTGGAGAGGGTCCAGAGGAGTGCCACAAAAATGATCAGAGGACTAGAGCACTTCTATGAAGAAATACAGAGAGAACTGGAGCCTGAGGAAGAGAAGAGCCCAGGGAGACATTTTAGCAGCCTTCCAGTACCTGAGGAAGGCCTACAAGAAGACTGAAAGAGGGCCTATTTATAAGGGCATGTGATGACAGGACAAGGGGCAATGGTTTTGAACCAGAGCAAGGCAGATTTAGATTAGACATTAGGAGGTTCTTCACTATGGTGGTGATGAGACACTGTACCAGGTTCTCCACAGAAGTTGTGGATGGGTACTTGAAAGGCACAGGTTTCTTTTCTGGCTTAGAAAAGACCTATTTTCATCTTACATCTAGATAAAAGAGTAATCTTAAAAATGAGGGGATAGGTGAAAGATAAGACTGCAGTGACCTGTTCTGTCTCCTTGTTCAATGACTGAGATGCTGGCCGAGGAATGATTTCTTATTTTAGTTAATATTTATTACTACGTTTTCAGTCAGCAAGGAAATGTATAGATTGACAGAAGAATTAATTTCACATATCCAGGCTGTGCCAGATATCAGGCTAAGGACAAAACTATTGAAGATGATCAGGTTAGGGATGTATACATACATCCTTCTATTGGGTAGCTGAACTGCAGCAAGATTACTTGAGGGAAAATGACTTTTGGTGATAATGAATTGAGATAGGCCCTGAATTATGCAATAAGAGACACCAGTAGATAATCTAACTTTAGACAGAACCAGGAGTAAGAGCAGAACCCAATTTTTGTTTGTACTTGAAAAGGATACTTAGAGTACTACCAAATCCAGAGAAGACATCAGCTGAACTGAAGATGTGCCATGCAGAGGCACATAGTCATTAACAAAACAGAGCTGCATTCACTGTTGATGTAAGTGGAAACAGTCAGCTCTTCCTATCTCAGAAAATTACTTCTCATTTAATCAGCTAAGTTAAGTGTTCTTCCCAGTGTCATGGACAAAACTCAGCCTACAAAACTACTATTACCTCCAGTAATAGTGTGTTTGCTTGTGTGTGTTAGTTTTCAGAGTCATCAAAGTTAAAAAATCAGGTGCCTTTCCTCAAATGGGAGAGGTGTCACAGTTCAGTGCTCTGAAGGGCTCTGTCTCCTTTAATGGGATTGTTGACCCAAATCTCTTGATATCACCCCTTGGATAACCCACTCTGGTTGAGAGGCCTAGCACTGGAGCAGATAACACCTGACATCTCAGGGATTCATGGACTAGGTTAAGAGCAGCTTAGTGCACTTTTCATCCTCGCCACAACACTCTCTGCTTCTATATGATGATTTCTGCCATGCTTGCAGTCAAAAACTTAAGTGAGTTGGTGACTTCATCATAAGCTGAAATTCTGTTGGCCATTATGACTACAGGTATTAAATTCTAGGCATATTCTACATTTTGTAGATGTTTCTTAGATCAGCCTTAAGTCTGAAGAAATCCTCAGTGTGTTCAGAAAAAGACCCAAACACACAGTATATTAATAGCAACAAGGAAGGGAGACTTTACATACTTTCACTTGCCAGGGAAAGCTTACCATGGAATGGTATCACAGGATCCTCTAAGGTGTGCAAACTGAGGCACAAGCACAACAAGGACAACAATGCATTTTCTCATTCCTCAGTGCAGAATGCATTAGTTAGGGCCAGGATGACTAATAAGGAAGCTTACATATTCATTATTCGAGGTGAAGATATAGGATGATTGTTATGAATATTCAAATTTAATACTCGAGAAATATTAAATATTTAAACTTTATTAACACGAATTCCCACACCAAACAAATACACACCCCTAAACGGTGAACTATTTACAATTAGGTAAGGTTCGAATACCCAGTCGGGAATTGCTTACACAAAAGGTATAGAGGAAGACCCCTTCAAAGTGATTTAGGGAAGGAATAAAGAACTGCAAATATCCATGGGTGAGGAGCAGCAATCGCCGCTGCCAGCCGGATTCCCTTTGCCCTGGACAGGGCTATTGGCGGGAAACCAGAGACTCCAATAGATTTAGTAATCTAGTAGCTGGATTTACTCACTGATCAGCGCCGAAGGAATAAACGAGGAAGCTATAATTCCAATTTATACCTTTGCTGCAACCACGAGGCAGGGAGGGCAGCAGAGCCAGAGCACGCTACCGGCAACGAAAGCTGGAGCAGGAGAAGT
>WBNM01026464.1:26811-59709 GCA_013399055.1 Ramphastos sulfuratus
TTTATCCTGACCACCAAAAAAAAAAAAGAAAAAAAAAAGAAAAAGAAAAAAAAAGGAAAATCCATGTTGTGGAGAGTTTATTCTACCAGGGGAGGGATTGACCCTAACCCAGTATACCCATGACTGATTTGAAACAGTACTTGTCCTTTAAAAATGCAGCTTCGTAAACTTTTCCTTTGTGGAAGCCATACAGCCCTGACATTGGAACACTTCACTACAGTTCAAAACAAAGACCAAAGTAACACAACTATTTTGTTTTTATTATCATATCTATTTTTCTTCTTATTAGTTACCTTCAGAAAACAGTAACAGTGATAACATCAAGTTCTGAAACAGAAAAATAAGATAGTGTTTATAAAGGCTCCTCTCCTCTTCCTTTCAGTCTGTAATTGCAAAGATTTTTTTTTTAATGTTAACTGAATGATAGCAAATAACCTCAATTGTTAAAGAAAACAATTTATAAACTAAGGACACAGTATATGTGTATCTTTATGAAAATCTATCAAAAAAAAGAGCTGACAAAACAGTTTCCTTAAGTGGTACCTACTTATTCTCACACAGATATACACCACATTAAACACTTGCAATTACATATGTAATGCTACCCTGCAGCTAAGTAGGCAAAGCTGGAACCAAAAGAATATTTCGTTTTTTCCTGCTAGTATCCAGCTGTAAGTTCCCAGTTGTGATTCATGCTTGTAGGAGGTTATCTCTCAGTACTATTCTGAAAAACTAACTCCATATTTCTATGCAGAGCCCTGGACTGAGGTGCAGGTCAAGCTCACTAAAATACTGTGTTTTTTTTCTACTCCATTACATACACACTACATGAGCTTTCCCATGTACAGACACTGAAAAATCTCTGCTGTATGACATTGTACTATATAGGTACAAGGCTCCCAAGAGCTCTTTTCCATGGCTGCCACTCCCTTGTGCCCCAGGCAGTGCTTCCAGACCGGGTGGCCTCCTGTATCCACCCTTGGTCAGTCAGCATCCAGGCAGTGCCAAGCTGCTCCAGGGAGTCAGCTGCCTCAGCTCATCCTGACACACATGGGCAGGCACAATTCCTTGAGAAGAAGCCTCCCAGAACCTATGTGGTCTTTTCCTACTCCATTAGGATTATCTTAGTTATACTTGCCTGAATACAATAACTACTCAGCCATCTGTGAAGGAAATCCTGTGCTGCACCCTGATTTAGAAAGAGTCATAGAATGTAACAAAGCTATTTGGTGAGTTAGCATCAGCAGATTAGAAGAATAAGAAACACGGTGCTAAAAATCACTGCCAGAAGAGGCTTTAAAATACCTATTGAAACAGATTGGAGAGTAAAATCAATTCCCATTCTATTACATAAATACTGCTTTTAATAAAATTACGGACTTTCAGAATACTAGCGGGGACTCTGCTCCCAGTAGGCTGCTTAGCATGGCTATTACAAAATTGCTTATTGAGTTCAATTATGCATAATAAAGGACAGAATCCCACAAACCTGGCAACATTGATTGTAGTCAATGCCTATCAGAAGACACCAGGATTGAAATAAGACACACAATAAAAAAGAAGGGAGAAAGAAGACATCACTGTATACTTTCACCATAGAGTTGGTTATGAAGTACCTAGCACTAGTACCTAGTACTAGCGTGTTACATTTTCATAACATGGTTTCATTGCCAAGGAGGTCATCCCTTTCCATGTTGCTCACTCTCAGTATCGGTCACCAGTATCAGTATCAGTATCAGTCACCAGCCCTTTAAAAACAGTGAGCTGGGTCATGAGGAAGGGGCAGCTGCTGCCAATGCAGCCAAAAAAAAATCTTAAACCAGCTCTGCTGCTGAAAACTCTAAGATTTACATCAATATTCTTTACAGAAAATGTGACTTAGCAGCTTTGACCTGAAACAGATCCCTTCTTCATTTAATCATGTCACAGTGCTGACGGCATAGTCCTTAAATAAGACACAGATGCTTTGGAGAAATGAGTGTGCATGTGTCAGAGAGGAAGAGATGACTACAACAATTTCGGTGCTAATTGTAGAGTAGACTCATGGTGCTCCTAAGTGGAGATAAGAAAATAAACCATGAGAAGTTCCACCAAAAAATAAGGAAAAATATGTTTACTTTGAGGGTGATGGAGCGCCAGAACAGGCTGTTCAGGGAAGTTGTGAGTCTCCTTCTCTGGAAACTTTCAAGATGTGCCTGGACATGTCCTTGTGCAACCTGACCTTGGCAAATGTGCTTTAGGGGGAGTGTTGGACTAGATGATCCCCAGAGGCCTCTTTCAGCCCTTATCATTCTGTGGTTCTGTGATCCTGATTCTGAGAAAATGTCCCTTTTCCACCTACGTGTTCATTATCAGTTTGAGAAATGGTAGCATGGTCTACTCCAAGTTCTTTGGTTTTACAGTTATTTTACAGTGACTACAGAGTGAGCATTCAGTGTTAGAACAAGCTGCATGTCCTTCTGGAAATGAAATGAACATATGCCAGGAACAGCCTCCACCTGAGAGAAGCAGAGCACAGTCCCTGCTTGCTTAGCCAGAGGAAAGCGCTGCTTCATCTCACCTGCGGCAGCTGCTGCCCACAGACCATATTGTTCTGTCTGCTTTTGGTGAGCACAGGGTTGGGGGAGCAAAGCCTTGTGGAGGTGTTGCAGGCACATTTGTAATCCCAAGTCTCTGGCCTGCAGACAGTGACAACAACACAATGCCCAGTTCTGCCAGCAATGCAGTTTACACATTCACCTGATGCCCTTGCGCATGGAAGATGTAAGTAAACAGAGACTTGGCAACTCTTTGGCTATCCAGAAATGACTTTGCCTCTGCTGCCTTCTGCATCGGTGGATACCTGCCATCATTGGTGGGTATCTGCTACTTCTCAACTACTGGAGGGGCTGCAAAACTCCCAGGACAGACCCTGGGGACCTGGCAGAGGTTATCAATGAGCACCCAAAACAGACTGCAAACGACTGCCTCCGTTGCTGTTCATTACCTCTGTAACTGGTTTTTGAGCACAGCCCCTGCAGTGCTCCTATTTTATTCTTTGGGGATGGAGGTACGTCTAATCATAAAATCATGCAAACGTAAAATCACAGAATAGTTAGAAAAGACCTTTAATATCATTGAATACAACAATTACTAACTAGCAAGTCTGGCGCTAAGCCAGATCTTTAGGATCACATCTGTGCATGCTTATTACCTATTTAAACCCTATGTACCTATTGGAACCCTGACAAAAGAGCTTGTGGGACCCCTCTTTGTTCCCCACAACTAGGCCTATCGGGTTCCTTTCGGCAGCTGCCCAGCGCTGCGCCCACGCCCGCAACCCGGGTGGGAGGTCGTCGACTCTCCCACAGCTCAAGGTGAAGCCGAGCGGGACTAGAGGGGCCAGAGCAGGACGCAGGGCGAGCGGAGCGGGGAGGGGCGGAGCGGAGAGCAGCCAGGCTTATCCAGGGGACCTGTGAGCCGGTGCAGCGCTGCCCTCTGGCGGCAGCAGGGCGGCAGAGCGCATCAGGAGCCAGCCGGGAGAAGGCCTGGTCGACGGTTTTGAGAAAGCCAGGCAGGAAAACGAGGCAGAGAACTGCGGCCCGTTTTTTTCTCTTGAGGTTGCTTGTTTATTTATTTTTTAAAGGTCTACAGATAGGGCTGCTTCACTTTGCTGCCACTGGCCGTTCTTAGTCTTTGGCAGGGTCCCTCGAATCACAGTTTTGGGAAAGCTAGCCCTCATTTCTAGTATTCCTCAGCAATTTTGGCCACATCATTGCAGATACTTCATTCATATATCTCCTTTCAAAGTCATTGGGGGAGTCAGATTCCTAAGAAAACCCTGCTTGTTGCAAATGGACAGCCAGACACACTGCAGTAGAGTTTAAGGCAAATATCTTTATACTGTGAAGCCACTGAGTTTTTAAATAATTGGCAGTATGCATGCTTGAGACCAGGTACTCTTTGAAACAGACGATTCATATATTGATAGCCTTCAGTCTTTTTTGTTCCATTTTTTCNNNTCTTTTTTGTTCCATTTTTTCCCCTCACTTGCCTTCGCAGTAGCTTGCAATGAAATATACTCTATAACAGAGAGCTTGTGATGTGTGCATTTCAAACTAATACATCTGTACCTCTACCACCTGCATCAGATCAGTAACTGACTGACTACTGCAACATATTGATTTTAGCTGCAGGTTTTAAATCTAAACAGGCATCCTGCTTCCAACTTTCTCTTTTCTTATGCCAGCCCTTTTGACTTTCACAGCACCCCAAGTAGAAGTGCATGTACCTTCATCTTTTACATGATCTAATCAGATTTTTCTTTGTGGCATTACAGTCTGTAATCAGATCAAACAAAAACGAATCAAATTCAAACCTCAGTTGCTTTTCAATGCAGATCCACAGACTTCTCCTGGATCACCACATGGCCCCCAGCAGGAGCATGGGGATACTGAGTGAGCTGCAATGAGGAAGCTTTCCAGTATTTAATGAAAATATAATTACTTTAAGGAACAAGGGGCAGAATAGTTTGCTTCACTTGAAATTCTGTTTAAGAAGAGTTGTGACTCCCCTGTACCCGCAGCAGGTGTTCTGATTACCAGCTGCATAGTTTGATGACAGCAACTTGATGGAACTGAGTGTGTGACTTAATTGTACTGACAGTCAGAGCTGGAAGCTTGCAGACTGTACAGTACCACAGAAACCTGTTTTCTCATGTGGAAGAAAAATAAACAAAACAAAACAAAACCCCAACTTTTTACAAACTGAGTGTTTAAGTAGAAGCAGAGATGATTGTGATAATTGCCTAAAGCCATGGTCTTAGAGATTAAAAGCCCAGCCACCCGACATCACTTTGTGTAAAAATGGTCAAACACCAAAGTGAGGAGAAAAACAGCAAAGATTTCTGGAAGATCAAAAAAGTCTAAGATTATTTATTTGCAGGAATCTAGGTGTGTATTGGTTTGGGGGAGTTTATTTGTTTGGGTTTTGTGGTTTGTTGTTATTTGGTTTTTGGGTAGGGTTTTGTGTGTGTGTGTGTGTGTGTGTTTGCAGGTTGTTTGTTTAGTTTTGGTTTTAGTTTTGGTTTGAGGTTTTTTTGTTGTTGTTGTTGTTTGGTTTGTTCTTTCTAATTTTCTGTAGGTCCTGGTTCTTGTTAAGTAAAGCTCTTCATCATTCTATAAGGTCCATGTGGGCAGACACTCACATCACTCCATCAAAAAGTTAATTTCTACATGAAGGAAATGTGCTGTTCTTGGCTTCTCTTGGGGTCTATTCTGGAATTCTTTGAAGATACTGAAATGCAGTGATGATGTCTTCAAGATAATGCAAGAAAGGTAGGCTTTAATTACATTCTTAGACCTAACTTGGTTCCATTTGCTTGGCTTTGTCTTTGACAACTCTGTGTATAGAAGATGCAAATTACCAGTTGATGTTTTGTCAGTAGAGTACATTTTCTTAAATATAGGTGAGCTGAGCTTTCCCAGAGTGGATCAGCTATATTTCAAAATAAGAAAGTTTATCTGGTATTTTCTGGCTGAGCATCAGCACGTATTTTCTCTCTTCTGTTGAATCCAGCAATAAGTTTTAATAATAAGATATGTGAAACTTGGGGGGAAAAAAAAAAACAAAACAAAAAACAATCTGAAGGTTGTTAATATTAACCATGTAAATGATAACTACTCAAGGATCATATCAGAACTTGTTAATAATGGTGTGGAACATGACATTTCTTTGTCTTCAACAAATAGTTTGATAATTTGCAATATTGTGGTCTCATCACTTTGGTAAAAGCCCCAGCTGTTACACTAAACAGCCTAATATTAATTGTCTGATAAATATTTCTGCCACTGCTGATGTCGATATACAATATTTTACAAACATTTAGACTAAACCTACCATAAAAATGGGGAAGGACAGAATAGATATAAATGTCCTGGTCAGTAGTTAAGGAACAAAGAAGTAAAAATTGGCAGGCTCTTTCCTAAATTTTGTCAAATTAATGATCATACTCCTTTTTCTCTTCCAGTATCTTGACTTACAGCTGCTTTCCTCTGATTACTTACTTGCTTCAGCAAACCCAGGATAAAGCCTACTTTGTAACTTCCACCAAGATGGGGCTGATCATGTTTGAGCTTATTCACACATGATGTGAATGAAACCTAAGCTTGTTTTGTGTAAACTGTATAAATCCAGGCCATAGCTGTGCTGGGTTAAAGAACATGCTTTAAATCCTGTCTGCACTAAAAAGAATAAATAATTATGCCTGCAACAGACATCTATTTTTTTCAGTTATACCTCAGTCCAGGAAGATACAACTGATAGAATATCTTTGTCACTTCTTAGACTTCTTTCAAAAATAACTCACTAACTGTATGGAACTCACTTTTACTAAATTCACAACAGGAACACGAGAACAAATTTTTCTCATATTGATAAAGAGGATTCTTAAATCAGAATGACAACAGTGACAAACTAATGACAACTTAACTTGGAGCAGATTTCTCAACAATATGTGTAAAGTTGGCAAAGCCAAACTTGAATTTCTTGTTTGTCATGGTAGGCCTAAATAGGCCTGAACATGTCCTGGCTTGCCCAGACGTGTTTTTCTGCTCTCCCTCCTTTTGCTGACAGGAGAAGCAACCTCAAGAAAGAGGGCAAAGTACCTGGAGCCACTGAGTCTAAGGAACCTGGCTTGCCCAGACTTGTTTTACTCCTGCTTATATCCTGTAGTAAACAAGGTACATATACTTGGCTTGTGCCTGCCTTGGGCACGCCCTATGTTCTTCCCAAATTTGGATAAAGTAAGCCTATGGCTTCACCTAATGTGGTTAAGCTCAGCTAACTGTCATTCTAATTGGCTATTCTGTGTCCAAAGGCCCATGAGTCTCGGGTTGTGTTGATAAAAGAGATGAGCAGGTAATACAATGCACTCTGCCATTGTATTAGTGCTTGCNTGTTTATATTTTTGCTAGATATTTCTTAAACATTATATATCTCATGTTATCATCTGTATAACGTTTCCATGACCATGCTAACAACCAATTATTATTAAAATTAGTGGTTGGGGGTGGAGTGGGGTGTGAGACTCCTGAATATCAAAATTAATAAACAATATTAGTTTTGGGGAAAATACCATCTCTTAATCAACTGATTACCCCTCCATTACATTGTTGCAAGCAATGTGAGCAATATTGATCTCAACAGTAAAATACAGTATAATCAACTTCTAAATCACACTGTGGTGCTGCAAGTTTTTAATTTACATTGCCAACAAGTTGGTCTCCGAAAATCTGCTTGTTGAACTCTATTTCAACAGGCTGAATATTGCTTAGCTTAACAGTTGTGGAAAGTCAGAATATGTTTTCTTGGGTCCTTTGCTTTTCAAAGCCTTTTGATTGTCACTCTCTACCATTTATTTGCATTGTATGTGCCTTATCAAAGAGACTGTCAGCCACTGGTCCAGTGGCTTCACCACCAGGTTTGCATTTCAAAGAAGAACCATTGCACGGATTTACTTCAAAGAAGCCAGCTCCTATGCCTTTGCATTTCTTAAATGTTCTGTGGAGAACAGCCTTATGCTACCAGATGCAGTGGAAAATAAATTAAAGCCTGGGCTGGTCCTATGTCAAAGAGCACTTCACACATCTAGCATCTCTCCCTTGAAAAGTAAATGGGTATTTGTGGGACTTCAGGTTGCATAAAGCAAAGCAGACATTGACTATACACCCACTGAACAAAGCAGGCTCAGCCTGTCTCCCAGGAAATACTGACAATGGCTGCTGTGAAACCACATAGCTCATGTCTTCTAACTATTTTACTTTCTACTTATCAGCCAGTATACTTTGACTGAACATTCTCTAAAATATTTCAACATTTCCTCTTTTCAACTCTGCTACGTGCTACATTCTCAACAACACTTGCAACTGGCCTTATCGAGATGCAAATGGCATTAGAGGTTCTGTGAGGAGGGATCTCTCTACAGGTGACCTGTGGAACAAGTTGAGGGGAGGCATAACACTGCAGGAGGAGCTTGTGCTGGGAGTTGGTGCTGGTTGCTCTTGCCCCCTTTTTGGAAATGAGGACAGTTAATGGTTGGACCAGAAACACAATCACAATTAAGAAATCAGTGATAAGTCTTCCTTAAAGTTTGTTTGTTTCGGTTCTTTTGTTTGTGTTTTTTTTTTTTTAAAGAAAAAGAAAAGAAAAAGAAAAAAGGATAAAAGCTCATGTACTAGGTTTAAGTATTTTTAGTTTTTTAATTTAATCTTTGTAAATAATTAAACACCAAAACAGGCTGTATGCAAATACCCTAAACAAGTGAATATTAGTATTTTCTTCTTACTATACATAATAATAACTTTACAAGTGATTATGTCATCTCCAAGGGCATGTTCTTTGCACTAAATAAAACTTCCTGCTTGCATTAACTCTTGAAATCCAGTAACTAGCTAGATAGGAGGACCTGAGGAGAAGGTAAATCTAAATAAAGGGGAAGACATTAGAAACTCAATTAAAGTGAGGTCTACCCCTATGCTTGGGTCTGCTCCCCCAGCACCAGAATCAGCATCCAACAGAAAACAATCGCAGACCCATAAGGAAAGGCTTCCTCAAGCCCATATGTTGTGTTGTACTTGCTATGCTCATGGCAAGTTAAAAAAGGTGTGCTGGAAAATAAGCTCATGTTTAATGCTTTTGAATGCATTCACACTGCAAATATGCATGACCTATGTTATAGGGCTCTGACAACAGCAGTAATGCACCAGTCTGGGTGCTGTGACTGCCAGCTGCTGGCTGGTGCATGGGGAGCTGTACTAGGCTCAGTGTGATGCCAGCCTGCCTTTGTGGAGCCTGACAAAATAAAAGTTGTATAAGGTTTAAAAAAAAAAAAAGTATGTGAATTGCCAAGTGAATTAAGGTATTTAAAGAAGAAATAGGATTTGCAGATAGAAATCCTACCAGCACATACTTTATTCACTAGTTATTTGGAAAAAAAGCTATTTTTATAATTTTTGTGTCTGGAAGATACAAAGTGCTCAAAAATAAAATTAAAACAGTACAAACTATTTTTTTCTCATAGCAAGTCCTAGTCTTCTCCTTCTTCATCCTTATTTTTCTGTCTCAACAGTTCTGTAAAATGGACCCTATTCAGTCAATTAACATATTGAGCTGGATTTACTTTGTGTAAAGGTTTGCCTGTTCCCCTTTGAAGCAGGAAGAAGTTTTAATAAAACCCACATGTATTAATTCACACCTGCATAAATACCCTCAAGAATCAGGGTGTCCCTGATACTTAGCAGCATTTAAATAAGGGAAGTAACAAATTCAGCTGAAGTCTGGAATGACTGTGCAAAATCCGCTTCATTTCCCAGTTAACTCCTGAGTGGTCATCAGAGGTTTCTTCCCTAAAGACAGATGCTGTGGGTGTTCAGATCTCACGTGAGTGTCCAGTGTATGTGACCACAAAGTATTTCTGCCAGAGCAGAGATGGAATAATCAGGCTTGAAAAGTGCCCCACAGAATCATTCTCAACTCCAGTTTTAGTCTCAAGAAACAGCAGGGAAGGTGGTGACAAGTGTCTGTGGTGTCTCCAGGTCTGTGAGGAAAAGCTGATGTAAAATCATCCCATCAGCTTCACTGGGGTCTGGCAGCTTCTAGTGGCTTAGCATTCACGTGTATAGGACATGCACCACTACTACTGGCCCAGGTCCTTCTGCCTCACAGTACCTTTATCCCATATACCTCCAGGTGCATATGAAAAAGACCATCCTCTCTCACTTTGCATAGTCTAAACACCTGAAGCAGTGAGCACACTTGGCCCAGCAATATGCAAAATCCTGAATAAGATGTTTATAGGAACAGCAGTCAGTATTATTTGAATGAACATGAATCTCAGTGTTTTCTGACCTTCTTACCAATTTCATGAGTAACTTTCTAGAAAAAAGACATGCATGTAAGCACAAATATAAATGCATATACCCACATCTATAGTATAGGTAGATTCAGTGATGAGCAAAACTGAAGTGCTGCTTCCAAAGCTTGGCTATAGCCAAGTGGTTAGTTCAGGTCTCTGCAGTTCTCGTATGAAGTATCTCAAGTGCATTCTTAATTTTTAATCTTCATTCATAGCTTAACTAGGTTTTGAAGAAGTATTTATGAAATTATTTCTTAAAGGAATTTTTTCCAGCCCATGTGTTTAGTTATGGTGTTTTTGTGGCATGCTATATAACTAAGTGTGATGACTCATTTAAACCACATTCATATAAATTCTACCCTTAGAAGCCATATAGCAGTTCTTTTTATGAAAGAATGGACAGATATTCAGACAAGATTTTTACTGGAGAAGGACATCTTTTTGAATTGACACAGATTGAGGTCAAATATAATCTTTTAACTTAAGCTCAGATAGAAATAAAATAATATGCACATTATTGGCATACAGGATGAAACTGGGAAGAATGCACTGAACTTCCACATTTTCACCCACCAGTTCACAGTGTGAACCAGCCCCAGAATGAGCCACTTCTAGTCATCATGGCAAGTTGTGTTGTGGGTTATACATGTTTAGTAGCACTAGTGGCACTCTCCACTGCCTGTGTGGCTCCTTGACTTGCTTGAGCATCCACACAGAATGGTTATTCATGGACCTTGAGGTTATTTTTTCCTCTCCTCTGAAACTACTTTTTGTTTTCCAAGGTCAGTTTTCTAGTTACCTGGGGCACTTGCTCTTCTTTGCCTTCTTACAGGTTTAAGGATAGGTCCATGGGTTTTTTAACCTCCTTCCTATATCCTCCTATGGAGGAGCACAGGATACTGCTGCTATAGTTGTTTCCAGGTCGGAGAAAAGAGCAGCTAATATGGGTGCAATGGAGCAAAAGAGAGGGAGAATTTAACAAACAGGCAGGAAGATACATATCTGAGAGAAACATTTTTATAGTGTTCAAGACTTAAAAATGTTTCTCCCTTACAAATATCTTACTTGGGATAGGAAGCAGAAGGAATAAAAGGGTTAAGAACAGGGACTAAGCCTGTCAAACCAGGCAGGCTAGCTAAAACAAATGGATTCTTTCATGCTAAGCTGGATTTGCCCAGTGCTATGTTTACAGTTGGGCAATAAATACTCAAAAAGCCTTATTATTTTTCCAAGGAGCTAGAAATATCCTTCAGGCCAAATCAAAGCTGTTTCTTTCTAATCTGAGACTCCAGTGCAAACCAAAGTTCTCTATCACACAGATACACAATCTGTTTTTCTGAACCTCAAAATAAGCTTTCAGAAGGTTGTTACTGAATGTAAGCTCAGCCAAAGGCCATTCAGCATCTCAGTCTTCCCCTGACGGCAAGCGTCTCAGAAGTGCCAGTTGGCTCTGCATTCATTTGCTGACATGGTGCCAAGAATATTTTTCAGCTGAAGCCCTTTTCAAGTGTTTCCTCAGCCATTCTCTGTCTTTACAATGTTGGTTTTACTCAGCTTCAAGTAATAAACAAACCTGTCATTCATACATGAGCGGTCAGGCCACTCAGGTTGGAGAGCTAATCACAATCTGCTTCCTCTGCTAGGGAATGGGAAGGTTCGCTTGATCATGTGCCTGACAGTTCCTTCTGGACACATATTTTCTTCCCCTGCCTGGAGAGGGAGCCTCAGGCAGCCAAGTTCCAAACATCAACATCTTAAATAAAAACCTGATGTGGCAGTTAGTCAAAACTCAACTGTTTAGTCTCCTAAAATTAGAGGTGTTGGTATATTGGCAGACTCAAGAACCAAGTGCCACACAAGCCACCTGCTGTCTTCTATTTTGAGACATATTATTTCAATCAGGGTATTTCAGAGCTGGGATGTAATGATGTAAACACTCAAGGCAACTGTATTTTCAGATTTTATTAAGAAAAAAAAAAAAAGGAAGAAGACGACATCACATTTACATTTCAGAATAATTTTAAACAAGGCCTTTTTGTTAAAGCTTTAGATATCTAAAAAGTGTCTACATGATTCACACCTGCATGGAGCTTTGCAAATCACACAGTAGTCACCAAACAGCTATATTGCACAAAGATCCAAACAATACCACACCATTCTTAGCTTAATTTACACTGTAAAGTGCTATCTCATAGGAAGAAACTTGTTCTGGAAAAATAAGTATCTGGATAGGCAAGTACTGCTGAACTGTATTTTTTAAAGGTGACACTTCCTTTGTAGTGGAAAAAATCTGACTGTGTTCTCAGTGCCTCAGACAGCGTGTTTTTTATTTAATAAGCTGGAGTAAGCACCATAGAGTACTGTAATGAATCATCCTAGGTATTCAAGTAACGCCAAAAGCCAAATCAGTTTTAAAACTCAGAATGAGATAAATACAGACATATCATACAGTAAATGTATGTTTCAAGTGGCGTCAATATCTGTCCTGTAGAATAAGTAATTGCATAGCAGAGCACACCTTAAATGAATGTAAGATAAAGCTATAGTAGAAAAATGTTCTATGTTTTTTTTCATTTTTTCTATATTCTCAAATCAGTACATTGTATTTTTTTTTTAATAAATTAAGAGACTGTCTTCATTTGTAACACAAAGTATTCAGTTTGTGAGTGTTTCCATAAAGCTTACAAAGTCCAGTTCCTGGTGATACTGGTTCAGATGTTTCTGAAGAATCCCAGTGTGGAACTGTGGAGATCTAACCATGACATAACACCTCTAATTTAGACCAGTTTCTGAAACACCAGAATGAAAAATGATATACCTGTGGAAGAAGATATGGTCTGGGAGCAACAAACCAGAAAGTTCAACCCTATAATCTGTAGTTTTAAAATATAAGCTTATAGAAACTATAAGGTTTGATAGATGAATGGATAGATGAATGGTGACTATGTAATGGAAGAAGTCACAACTACTGAAGAAAGAATCCTGTCTGCTGGGTCTTTTTGACCACTGGGTTCACACACACAAGAGTATGAGTCGCCTACTCAATAGAGTGTACTAACATGCAAAAATTTTCAGTACTTGACTAACTAATCATGGTTTAATGACTAACAGAAGAAAAAACACAACAAAACTCCAGAAATATCAATACATTTTAACAGCAGAAGGAGATGTGCTGTGCCTCACTACCACTTCAGTTGCTCCAAGAACCTGAAAAGCTGGAAAGAAAAAAATTACCATGTTTGTGTTACCTGTGAAGCTACTCAAAAAAGCTCAGGTCTAAAAGTGCAGCAAGCCATCAGATCCATGTCACTAAGTCAACAATTTGATGAAACTCAACATTAAGAAATGCAAAATAACACACGAGGTGGAGAAAAGCTGTATGTGCACAGCTACTTTGCAAGCTTATTGTGTGGAAAATACCACAGAAGAAACTTTTTAAACATCACCTTAATAATCAGCATGGACCAAAAAGGCAAATATGGTTTCAGGAAAATGGAAAGAAGAAAAATCCCAAATTTTGTCATCCTTCATTGCAACAGAGTGTTTGTAGGGAGGATTCTTTCAGTCAGCCTCAGAAGGCAAAAGAGGAGCTGTGGGATGCTTACCAGTACAGAATGGCTTTCATCCAGTAACAGAAAACCTGAAGTGGAGGCCATAACAGTAAAGGCTATTACAAAATGAAATGACCTAAAGAGTAACTAGGGAGGGAAAATTGCCATTCCTCCTGCAGGACAAATTTCCAGAAGATACCCACAGCTTCACACCTACTGCTTGGGATATCAAAGCGTTCCTCACCCACGTACATAATGAAGCTGTGGAATCTATTTCCACACAGACTTACTACGGCAGAAACAATTGCACATGAGACACAGACAGTAAGTTGACCTTGCTGGGCCTTTCTAGTTCTGTAAGGGCTGTCATGCTCACCCTAGTGAAGGTGGTGTTTCTGACAATTACCCTATCTGCAAATTTCTTCTAGCAGTGGTCACCTGACAAAAGGCTTAGGAGACAAGATACTGGGAGGGGTAGACTCCACACCAGAAGACAGTTCAGACAGCAAAGCCCACAAAGGTTTTGCGTTACAACCTACATTCATTTAAGTGTGTCATGACTTTCAGGTTCCATTTCATAGCTCTACAGCTTTATACATTTACTTAATAAGCATATTTCACACACATTCATCAAGATGCAACACTATCCCCAAATTATAAAGCATATCCCCAAATTAGAAAGCACCAAATATGTATTAGAACCATCCTTCACTTTAGACCCTTATTTTTCCACAACACAAGTTAACAGCGCAAGTACCAAATGTTTCTTTTACATAGATTTCTATGAAGAGATGCAGTCCACCTCCTTGCCCAGTAAGATCATGCAATGGATCCTCCTGGAAGGTCAAAAGATGGAAGGCAGAGAGGTGATTAGAGACAGCCATTGTGGGTTCACCAAAGGTAA
Organism: Ramphastos sulfuratus; assembly: GCA_013399055.1. NCBI lineage: Eukaryota > Metazoa > Chordata > Aves > Piciformes > Ramphastidae > Ramphastos > Ramphastos sulfuratus. The sequence goes on from WBNM01026464.1 coordinate 41,159, forward strand.
ACTATACCTGACTCATTTAATGGTCTTCTGTGATGGAGTGACTTCATCAGTGGACAAGGGAAGAACTGTAGATGTCAGATACCTGGTCTTCTGTAAGGCCTTTGATACACTCCCTCCAACAATATTCCTACCTCTACATTTGAGAGATACAGTTTTGACAGATGGAGCATTCAGTGGGCTAGGATTTGGCTGGATGGCCATGTCCAAAGAGTCAGTCAATAGAAACATATCCATGTGGAAGCCTTTAACAAGTGGTGTCCCTCAAGGGTCTGTCCTGGCACTAATATCATTTAATATCTTCATTAACAACATAGACAGTAGGATGAGTGCATCCTCAGCAAACTTACACGACACCAAGTTGAGCAGTTTATTTGCTAGAGGGATGGGATGTTATCCAGAAGGACCTTGACAGGCTCGAGTATTGAGCCCATGTGAGCTTCACAAGGTTTGCCAAGGCCAAGCAGAAGGTCCTGCAGCTGGGTCTGGGCAACCTCCAGTATCAATAGAGGCTGGCAGATGGAGGCCAGTCCTAGAGAGAAGGACCTGGGAATTGTGATGGATGAAAAATTTGACATGAATGAGCTATGTGTACTTACAGCTCAGAAAGCCAATTTTATCCTGGGCTGCTGAATGGCCAGCAGGGCAAGGCAGTTGATTTTCCCACTCTGCTCTCCCAAGACCCCAGTGGAAGTATTGCATCCAGCTCTGGGGCTCCTGGCACAGGGCAGATCCAGAAAAGGGTCACAGAAACAGACAAAAATGGCTAGAACACCTTTCCTGTGAACATAGGCTAAGAGAGTGGAGGTTGTTCAGCCAGGAGAAGTGAAGGGTCTGAGGAGACTTTATTGTGGTGTTCCAGCACATAAAGTGAGCTTAAATAAAGATGGAGACTTTTTACCAGCACCTGCAGTGACAGGACAAAAGGCAATGGTTTTAAACTGAAAGAGGGTAGATTTAGACTTGACACAACAAAGAAATTTCTAATAACGAGGATGATGAAATCCTGGAACAGGTTGCCAAGAGAAACTGTACATGTCCCATCCCTGCAAGTGTTCAAGGACAGGAGGGCCAGAACTTTAAGCAACATAGTCTAGTAGATGGTGTCCCTGCTCATGGAAGCAGTGTTGGACTAGGTGATCTTTAAAGGTCATTTCCAACACAAATTATTCTGTGGTTCTATGATTCTATCAAAAACTGCTACATGATACATAGTTTTTACTGTGAGAGGAAGAGAAATTTGAGGAGACACATGCTTTAAGGCAGAAATTGGGTCTCAAACATAATCAGTGCATTTTTAACATTCTCACTAAAAAATCAGGCTACTAGTAGATAGAAAAAATTAACTCATAGAATTAAGTATTAAAAGAAATACCTGATTTTTCTGTTGTTCAAAAGTTCACATATTATTATTCATGTCAATAATTTCTTTGCTTTTGCCTACAATACCAGGTACTATTACTCAGACATGCAAACATTGCTGATTTTGGACTCTAAAGTCTGATGCTTAAGGTAGAATTGCACTTCATTTATTTTATATAGCCTATAGTAATCACCTGGAAGAGTAAAGAAACTTACCATTAAGCCACCAATTACATGACACCAGGTGTCACAATTAATGATTTAGCTTACAGTCACGTTAAAGGTATATGACATGCAATAAGATTCTAATATATCTTCCTCTTTGCAAATACAACCTACATGTTCAGCTGCAGTTCTGATTTCTCTCTGATTTATATTTGGGGATTGCAAATGTTACTTTAGCTGAAAAGCCCAACCCATGGTGCTCAAAGACATTCAGGTAGATTTCTTGAAAGGAAAACTGAGAGGTGTCCAAGTCTAGTTGAGGGGTGTTCCCGCCCATGGCAGAGGTGTTGGAGTAGATGATCTCTGAGGGCTCTTCTAACCTAAGCTGTTCTATCATTCAATGAGAACAGCAATCACATGCTGGCATATCTGACTTCACTAAATGCAAATCTGACAATGTAAAGATTTAAATTACAGTAAAGGCAGAAATCTACCCCTGAAGAGCAATTTTGGTTGCTAGTCAAACTTCCTCCCTTCTTTCCCCTGGGAAAAAAGTCTGTGGAGAACAGCATCACAAGAAAGGCAGGAAAATTTCTGGAAGAACATTTCCCACTGGTGTGGGAAGTATCTGGACCATTTGTTTATAAAAGCATGGGCCAGAGGCTTGTGAGCAACATGAAGGTAGAATCAGGACCAAAAACTAAGGTAGAATTCTTCTGCTCTCATTTTCCATATCAAAACAGCAACAGGAAGAGATCACTGCACTAGATATCATCGCAGTATTCTCCATACTTAGCCATGACAGCTTCCTCAAGATGAACTGCTGCGCCACCCATTAAGGCAAATGCTGGGTACATAATACCAGAGCAGTCCACCTCACATTCATAAAGGCATTTCATACAGCCTGCGTCGTAAAACCCCACCTTGCCTTTGTCACAGTCGAGGCAGATGCCCAAACATGATGGCAAGGGAAGGATCCTGCTTGCTGGGTCCTTGGGGGCAGCAGGTGTTGTGGGGATAAAGAACTTCTTCATGCCTAAAGTGACCAGTGTGAGAGGCTGTAATGAGTCAAAAGAGGCATCTTCACTTCCACTGTCATGACCACTGTCTTGCTCGTATCTGGAACAGAAAAACAACCATTTGCTTTTGTCAAATTCTGAAATGGGATCGGTGATGTGTACTGGAGAAAATATTTTCATAAGTAGCATCATACAATCACCCACAAAACCTAGTGTGGTAAAAACACAACTAAGCCAGAAGGGAAAGTGCATGTAGTAGGCAGAAGACACTCACCTGGGCCACTTTCAAACAACTAATAGTTCACAGTGAAACACTCATGAGGATGAAACCACAGAAGGCTTTACTAAGGAGTGGATATACATAAATGTACTCAGGCTAGACAGTCATTAATGAACATACAAGTATAGTGTATTAGTTAACTTGGGAAGTATTTTAGTGAATATGGCTAATCATTACAGGCAAGATATGTGTAACTTTGTTTACATGCTAAACAGCACCAGTAAATACATCTAACTTTACTGCTGTCCTATGAGTTTTCCATGTCACTGATGTATCATTTTGTCTTTAAAATTCACAACACAAAAAGCAGTGGTTTAAGTTTTTGGGGGTTGATTTGGTTTTGTTTAAAAGCACTCTACCTGGAAGCTTCCCTGAACTCGTTTCAACAGTTGGTTACTGGGGAAAGTCTGTAGCCAGATTTGTCCAGTCTACATGCTTTCCCCACTACTTCTGTCCCCAGACAATAATAGACTAGAGAAATACAGGTTACTCTATCCAGACAACTCCTAGCTAGGTTTGTGTTTTCAGGGTGTTCAAGGGAAGTTTGGATATGCGTCAGCTAAAGTCTCAGGAAGAAGAAATAAGAAAATCCGGATCTAATTGCTTACTTTATAGAAAGGCTCCATCTGCCTTTATGCAGCTCTGGCATTTTTACACTTTTCAGTATGTCATACAGGGGGAAGCCAAAACATATGTTAGATTCCTGACAAAGTTAAGCCCCAAAGAGATAGCCTCCCAGCCTGCCATTCCTCAACACATCCATACTTACTTGTATACAACTGTAACTGAGAACTAGAAAGCTTTTTGCTGGTTTGTCTACTGTACTTTGCCTTGTGCTCAGTAGCACTCTACTACTGTACAGAAGCACATAGCCTGGGATAATTCAGCATGATGCAAGCCTCAGCAAAGATGCACAGGTAGGCACATTGAACATTGTACCTCTGAACAGCTGCCAAACATAGTATGCTAAGCAAATTAAGACAGTCTTACTACTGACAATCAAGGATTGCTCCAATATTGCAAATGATATTCAGTGTTTTTTTTACTCCTTTCTTGCTTTAACTGATATATCTCAACATCTGCAGGAACCTGATTTCTTTTCCGAAAAAGAAAGAAAACAGGATTCTGGATAATTAAAACACTTTTATACTAGTAGTAGGGGATGCACAGGACAACCTGGTTACACTAGATCCTTCAAGCTACTTTCCACTGGTTAGGTTCACTTTATGCGCTAACAGACTTGCTCTTAATTATTTTTTTTTTAAAGCCATCTCCTTATATAAAACATGTTTTAAACAAGAGTCTGCAATTTACCTTGGGCTGGCCACATCGTGGGTGTTATGGAACAATTTCTGTATCTTGTTGCTAGACACCACTCCCACTTTCACCAGATATGAATAGGCTTCCACATGAAAAGCCCAAAAATGCTTCCCTTTGGCAATCCCAGTGTCACCAATGATGTAATCCAGGGTTGTGTAGCATCCAACCTGCATACGCTCTGATCCCAGCAGTAGAGGAAATCCTGCCCTACTTTCCACAGAGGTTCTTCTTGGATTCAGCAGGAGATGTTCACTGTTGTATCCACATTTGTCATCAAAAAGAAAACTGAAAACTGAAAAAACAAATCAAAACAAAAACAAAAATCTTCTTAGCTAAGTATTTGGCTTTATGTGCTTATAAGCTACCTTGTAAGTCACACTGACATTAGAATTTCTCACATTTAAAGGCTACCAGAAACATCACACAAGCTAACACAATCTCAGTATGGTGTCCACTTAACCTGTTTGCTAACAGTCCTTCTGAACATTTATGCAACCAGTAACAGTAGAAGTCTGGGAGCTACTGGAACCTGCCTACAGCTTTTACCACTAGCAGGCACAGTTTCAGTACCTCAGACATAAGAAAACCCAATACCTGGAGCTGGGGGCGTACGCAAAATAACTTCTCGGCTCCAAGGGCTACAAATGGACCCTTTATATGCTCGAACTCTAAAGGCATAGCTGCTGTCATCATCAAGATCAGGTATTACTTTGCTCTTGCTGCAAACTTCAATCTCCTGCCATGTCATGTTCTCTTCCTCTCTATTAAGCTTATGATACTCAAGAACATAGATATCAGCTGAGTCTCTCTTCCCAGGGCATTCCCAACTGATCAGAGCTTTGTTGTACATTCTGGTCTGTTCTTCGCTGATTTCTGGAGTTTCTACACCTGGAATGTCAGAAAATTAGGAGAGAAAAATAGTTCAGATTTAGATGCATGTTGTTTTAGAATTAACCATACAAGCTCTTCAGCGAGTGGCTATGGCACTGTGCATGTGTGTGTGTGAGTGTATGTAAAATCTGACTCAGAGTGCAGACAAGAATGGTTTTGTTCATGCTTTCTGCTTTCTGTTTTTGTTTTGAAATTTGCATTATTTATTTTTGATGGTAGCTAAATACATATATATATATAAATGTATTCTTTTCTGTCATGCAAAAAAAGTTTCTAGGAAGTCCAAGTCCTGGGCTGCATTAAGAGAAGCATGGCCAGCAGGGCAAGGGAGGGGATTCTGCCCTTTTACTATGCTCTCATCAGACCCCANTATTACTTAACTACAATATTTTGTAAACCAGTGTACTGAATGAAATGGCATCTTAGCTTCTTTATCAAAGCTGAAGCTGTCATTATTGCCAGGTAATGTCTTGTGGATCATGGAGACAGAAGGGACAGAAAGTCTGAATTTTGCATCTGCAGTCCTGCATAAACTTTGATTCTTTCCAGAGAAGCACTTAGAACCGTAAGTCAAAAAAGATCTGGTACTCTTGTAACTTACCACTGGAACGGAAGGACAAGTCACTAAGGATCTCTTCTTGCTCAGATATGTCCACCACAAAGTCTTCAAAAGTAGTTTCAGCTGCTGGCCTGAAGGTCTTCAGAGATTCTGTAGCTTTTTGGATTCTGAAAGCACAGAAGTAGAGAGATAGCAGAAGAGAGAAAAGGGAATTCACATGTGTGTATTCCTTAAAGTAAAGCGCTAGTTTTTGTTTTTAAAAAAGTTGTTTCCATGTACTTACTGATGTCTCCCAGAAATTTCTGCCTCTCTAGACAGATTTCAAGTACAAAATTTAAAGGCAATCTTTCTGTTGGCAGAGCACTTTAACAATTTGGGGGATTATGTTCAAAGAGCAAAACAGGTGTGAAGTGCTAATGAAGAACAACTATTAAGATCAAAGAGTGTAAAGCCAGAGAGAGAGACCTGTAAGATTAACTTGAAAATGCTGGATACAACCTGCGAGCAAAGTGATGTGTCAGTGAGCTGGGTAGGCTACATTTCCACAGCAGCCCTACTGAACAAGGCTTACTGTCACAGGACAGAGCCTCTTGTTTCTGCTGTTTAACACACAGTGCAACATTGTTATTTCTACTGAACAGTACTGGCACCATTTCCTGAGCCTCTGCAGTGCAAAGTAGTGTCTTCAGTACCTTGCTAATAGGTGTCAAAAGAATATAACTGACCCAACATCCTGGAACAATATATATACCCAGAAGATGGTTAAGATACCTGACATGAAGTTGTTTTGCTGTTTGAACAAAGCAAGATGGATCTGTCTCTTTAAGAACTTCTTGAGCATATCCCACAAGCCCATTATTTTCCAGGAGTCCTTGATATTCTTCTGCTTGTGATTGCAATTTTTCCATCCTTAAATTCTTAGAAGCTTCAATTGCTCTAAGAGTTGCAGATTTCTTCTCTTCCAGGACATGAAATAACTTCTCAAAATTCTGAGATGCTTCTTCTTTAGCTCTTTCACTGTTGCACTAGGAGGAAACAAAAGACATTTTAGACAGATTCCACAACACTGTGGCTGAGCACAGAAGCATACTAAAGGTTGTTCAAGATACCACAGCATTCTAGTCATCTGTTTGACAGATATGAGCTTCATTATGCTCTTCAGCACTGATAATCTGATCAGCACTGCACCCGAACCGGTAAGCAATTATGATCTTAACACAGAAGAGCACAATTAAATCTGAAGTTATGTACAGCATCTGTCTGAACAGCTCTTGGAAAAGCATTGTAAAAGCAGTTCGGTCCAAGGTGTTCTTCAACCTTCTCCAATCACCCTGAACTGGGGGTTCAGCCCAGCTTCTCATATATACACTCAGAACTGTAGTGCCACAGGATAAAGCACAGAGACAGTCCGTGTCAAGGTACAGGCACAACTGGGAGCTCCTGCAATTTCTGTGCACCTTGTTTTTCATCTTGTATATGAGCTTACAGCTCTGACTCCTCTGCAGGGAGATTTTGCCCGTAATTCTGACTTCACTCCAACATCCTTATGGTAAGCAGATAGTGTATTCACTGAATTGTACTGCACTACTAAAACACAAGAGCTGCAAATCAACTCACCTGTCTTTGGTTAAGGTATCAAATAAGTCTTATTTCAATTAAATTTAAAGTAGCACTCAGAATTACTTCCCTCTGTATGTTGCCCAAATTTCCCACACTGTCAGCATTAGGAATTAACCATGTGTGATTCAAGACTAGCACAAACTGTTCAGAAACTTCTTCAATGGCTAACTGAAAAAAAACATGCATGGTCTGAACTGAAAACAGTTCAAGTCCATGCTGTGTTCCTCCATCCTCTATCTCCAGAGAACCCACAAACCATTCACCTCCGTTTCTTTCAGCAGCAGATCCAGCTGTGTGATGTGAGCTTTCACCTGACTCTCCTTACTGATGAGGTACTCAATATCTTTTGAAAGTTTCTCCTGTTAAAACAAAACATCAAGTTGGCAGAAAAGTGGTACCCAACCCAAAGTGACAACCAGTGGAGGCAGGTCATTCAGTTCATCTAGTTAAAAGGACAACAGTCTGCCACAGCTATGAGCAGCAGCCCTATGGAAAATCACTCAGTGACCTGTAATGACTGCACAGGGGCATCGGGCCACTGCTCTGAGTAGGACTAGGGGCACAGCCTCTAAGAGCCAGAGCTGACAGCTTTAGCTGGCTTATTCTTCCCCACTCACAGAAGTTACCCTCTTTTAGAGTAGGAACACAAGGATTCAGGGTGGTACTGAAACTGAGAAAAAAAAACTTGTTAGTTATTAATTCATTTGTTGTACCATTTGCTAAAAAAAAAAAAAATAGTGGTTCAAACCATGAACCATGAACCATGAGTGTCTGCACTTCCTTGGCTGCCAGAGTTAACTGCTGTACAGGGAAAGCCTTGCAAACAGGCAAGGAGGCCAAAGGACCAAAGAGCTCAAGGCAGGCTGGTGTGGGGGTTTTTGGTTTGGTTTTAGTTTTTTTTATTCCTTTGTTTTCTTTCCTGTGAGCAAGAGAAAAAAAAAAAAAAAAAGGAAGCACAGGTAGAAGCAATCATGCTTTAATCACAGCATAATGTTTTCAAGTCTTCCCTGTAATACTGTGCTTAGAGAATTAACAGCTATGCAACTTCAGAAAAATACAATGTCCCAACGGATCACAGAATCACAAAATGGTAGGGGTTGGAATGGACCTCTGAAAATCCTCTAGTACCATCCCCCTGCTAGAGCAGGATCACTTGGAGTAAATCTCACAGGAACACATCCGGGCAGATTTTTTATGTCTCTGGAGACAGTCTTCACAAACTCTCTGGGACATTTCAGATGCAAGGTTTTCAGGAGTCCTTATGAAGTATCAGTTAGCTGAAGCCACAGACAGCTGTCCTTAAAAATCTAGATTGTGAAGTATTAACTGCTTAAGCCTTCTCTAGCGTTCAATACTGCTGTACAGTTGACTAAAATAAAGTGGAAGCACATTTCAGAGGTTACAAACCTCATAGAAAATAAGTTCAGCTGCTCAGACATGCACCATGTCACACTAAAATATATGTATTAACAGATGTTGCGCAACAGCATGCCTCATGACTAGTTCAGTGTCCTCTAAAAACATGTCCTGGCTTCCTGCTAGAGGGAGTTTACCCTTATACCAATAGCTCAGTACTCTTTCCCTTCTTAAGGCCAGGCCCAAAAGTATTTGCTTAGTACCTTAAGGGTTTTGTAGGCACTGCTCATCGTTGTTACTCTGTGGTTTGCATGACATCCACCCAGTTTACAAAGATGACAAACAGGCCTTCTGCAGATTTCACAGTACATGTTTACCCTCTCCATTTCATGTTCTGGACACATCAAAATCTGAGGAGAAAAACAAACAAACAAACAAAAAACAGCAGAAAGAATGCAGGTGTAGTTCAAAAAACTGAACAGCTCAAGAAACCATTAAAACACTTGCTCATCCCACAGCAGTGTCTGGTTTCATCAATGGACTTCTTATATTCAGTTTATCTTCCCTTCTATATTTGTCCATGCCAGTGAAAGCTAGCAGAACACACACACTTTCACCAGGTTTACAGCGAGTGAACCTCCACCAATGTCTGTGTACACATCACAGTCTCCACACTCAATCGACCGTTTTGCTAATCCCTGAAGTTGTTTGCATGATGCAAGATGTCTACGCTTCTGCTCAGAGCTGTAAATGCAATATACAATATATGCAATATACCTTACCAAATTTAACCATGTCCCCATCAGCCTTGAAACAGATATGAAATGCTCCTTAAAGCAAGAGTTGACATAATACTATAAGGTAGACTTTCATCAGCTGCATAACCACTGCTTTCAGAGCAACAAATGAAATGCAGCCACCACCACCAGTCACCGTCATTTTAATGACAAAAGGCTCCAGTGTTTCAATTTTTCTGGCTGACTCCAATTACAAGTTGTTCATGCTGTGCACTAATCCTAGCATAGTCTTAAACAGCACTGCAAAACAGTTGCTGTTCACTATAAAACATCTTTCAAAAACTGAACGTGCTGAAATAATGACTCAAAGAGGACAAAAAAAATCATGCTCAAGCAATAAATAAAGTTATCTAAAGGGAGGGTGAGTTGTTAAGAATAAAGCTTTCCAGACAACATTTGGGTCTGTCTACTCCGTGTTGCCAAACAGCTCAAGGAAGCTTCTGTTTCATGTCAAAGTGAAAACAAGACAGCAGTGCCACCAGTCAGGCTTTAAAAGCATCAGCTTTTAATACACAATGTACAAAACAAACATCAGGAAAAGGCACAAAAATAGAGAATTGTGAGTAGCATAAATATAGGCACACTGAACTAAAATTAAAGATCATCTCTGAAAACAGCTCTCACCCCTTAAATATTACCTTAGGCTGTTATGAAAAGCCCAAAGACACCAGATGTACTAGCACATTGGTAACACTGTCATTAAGCAAAATATGCAATAAACTATCTCACTCACATTGCCAGTTAGATTAAAAACAAAAAAAAAAAAACAAAAAAACCAAACAAACAAAAAAAAAACCAAACAAAAAAAAAAAAGAAAACAGTCACGCAGGTAGTCTCTGGAAGTAATTTTTCCAGAGCAGCGCACTGTTACACCTAACAGAAACCACGTATTTTTATTTATCTCCTCGTATAAGCAAGAATTACAACCTGCAAGCTAGAGACAGAAGAAGTCAGCAGATTACCTTGCCAAGCTCTCTCAAAATTTGAGAACAATCAGCCCAGATGTGCTTCTCCCATTCCAAAGTGCTCTGAAGTCTGGTTGTAAATCGAAATGGTGACTGGGAATACTTTTTAGGAGACCAGCAGACACTTCATGCATCCAGTTCAGGTCTTAACAATGCAGTGCAATGAAAAATGCTCTTTTCTTTATTTATACTAAGCCCAAATGGTCCTCAAAAAAGGCACAATAAAGATCAGCTTACTATTGTTGGAACATTTTTCTACAAAGCAGATGTATCTATAGTTGACTTAACTAAAGTATGGTCTCCTCTTTGGGTTTTTTGGTTGTTTGGGTTTTTTTTTTTTTGGGTTTTTTTTTTTTTTTTTCTTTTAAACAGTACAAATATCTTAACACATGTAATTTAAAAAAGTGAAATCCCACACACATCAAGGTTGGGATGGTGTAAACCATCTTTCCCTTTTTTCTCCTGCTTCCACAAATTCAGTCTGTATGTACTATAACAATATATAGAATCACAGAATCATAGAATGGTAAGGTTGGAAGGAGACCTCAAGGATCATCTAGTTCCAACCCCCTGCCATAGGCAGGGACACCTCCCACTAGCACAGGTTACTCAAGGCCTCATCCAACCTGGCCTTGAACACCTCCAGGGAGGGAGCAGCCACAACCTCCCTGGNCACTTGGCCTTGTTGAATTTCATGAGGTTGGCCTGGGCCCACCTCTCCAGCCATATGGTACTCCTAAGAGAATACAAGGATCACAAGATGCTTTTAGTACTTTTAATTATCAGTGTTGCACCAGTGAGGCTTTCAGGGGTCTGTACAGCACTTTAGGTCAAGAGCTGGAAGACAGCATGCAAGCTTTTACCTTACTTGTTTATCCCATAAAGGGACATTTCACAAAGGCAGCTGTGTGCCAGCACAATTTAAAGCACATTAAGCAGATACTTGCTCTTAACTGGAATGAATGTGTTAAGACACAAGAAAAATAGCGCCAAGGGAACATCTGGATATGATATTCAGTATCTGCTAGCTCACTAACTTCTGAGGCTTGAATTTTTACAAGTTCAGAAAGAAGTTACACCATTGGTCAAGTGCTTCTTATATATTACAGATTTGATAAATCAACTTTAATCAAAACTAATCAGGACTCCTTGAACACGAGCACTTACACTATCTATAGGACCTCCAGTGAGGTTACAAGCCACAGGCATGCTGCAGATGCTGAGACATTAAGACCTATTGCGGTGCCTTGTTGGAGAGATAGCAGCTGTGACAATTCCTCCCATTATGTAACTTAAATTCACTAAGACACTGCCATGTTCTGCACTTTGCAATCACTCTGTTTTGTCTGAAAGCAGCAGCAGCAGTGTCTGAAGTAGAAAACTTGCCATTACATTTTTCTCTTCTCCTACAGCTAAATAAATAACAATGTGTAATAACAATGAATACCTGAACTTCACCGCTTGCTATTGCTCGATGTGAGGAAGGAAAGAAAGATGATGCTTTGTTATGGATTCAGTTCAGGCAGAAAACATCCAAAAGGAACCTTCCTTAAGTCGGGGGGAAGGCAGGGCAGTTTAGTTGGGTTGGAGCTGGGCTTTTTACTGCACACAGGCATCTTCCTTAATCCAACTTTTAGAGAAAAACACTGCCATTCTAGGTATTTATTAAGTCTTCCAAAAGCAGAAAAAATAAGACAGAAATCACAAACAACACAATCCATTCCTCAAAGTAAAACATTCCTTATTTTTAGAGTCCTCTTCAACTATAGCCACTTCAGCAGCAACGGAAACAAAAGATTATGCTTCACATGGTAAGTAACATCAGTAGTCAATAAAGGAACAATGGTCCTAAAAAGCAACTACTCTTACACAGATACATCTGAAGCTGTATGTTAATGCTGCAACCCAAATTCCTGTAACATACATCTGAAGCTGTATGTGAATGCTGCAACCCAAATTCCTGTAACATACAGTGTCCTTACCTTGGGTCTGAAGTTGGTGGTTGGTCCTACATATTCATGCTGGGCTTTCGCTGTTCCCCAAGGATGGTGTATTTTGAAACACTCATTGCAAAAGCTTGCACTGCAGTCCATGCAGCTCTTTGTGGACTCCTGAGGTGGAGGTTTGCAGAAATCACACATAATAGCAATGGCTGCCCTGGCTGCCTGTCTGTATCTTTCCACAATGGTTTCCAAAGTGAAGTTGCGAAATAAGCCATTGATGCCACGCTCTCCAAGATCAATATCCCGTTGGCAACCCGGGCAAGGAAACAGAGTAGATCTAGGAGTCAGTGAATTGCGTTTTCTACCTGTGCAGACACCAAATCCTGATTTAGGAGGAGCATAAACAGTAAAGTATCAATTCATATGCAGTTTGCCAAGCCAAAGAAAACACATTAACTGCGACAACGTAGTGTAATGTCAGAACCCAGGGGACGTTACAAACTACTACTCTAAAACTTAATTTCATGCTAAAATGTGTTTATCTGTTCCAATCTCATCTTCTTTGTGTATTTTTGGATGCACTCGAGCTGCAGATTTTTAATAGAAAATCTTCCGGAAAGCAGATGGTTTTAGGCTACCTAACTGATCACAGAGAGAGCAACAGCTTCATAACATATTGAATTGAAAGATGCTTATTCCCAGAATAAGACTAGGTATTCCTAGACAAACACAGCCAGTTTCAAACTCCCTAATGTTTGCTTTGGCTGAATCAGCCTTATCTGACTCATTTCAAGAGGCATCAAAAAAACCCCAAACAAACAAAACAAACAAACAAACAAAAAAAAAAAAACCCCACTAGGTATAACCAGTATGAAATAGATAAAGGAGGGCTGCTGAGCAGCACAAACCAAAGGATATGCCCAGATGGTTGTTATGTCTGAGAAATTCCTCTGAACTGGGGAACCACAGACTTTATGGTTCTATAGGGTGCATCTATTTCCTTTCATTTCAAAAGGGGACAGTAGAGAAGCTGCACTCCTAGAAAACAGCTGTGCATAAATTCCTCCCCCCTCTCCAAAATAAGTGATCAAAGACTCAGGTAAAGCCACAAGCCTAAGGAGCCTTTGAATCCTGTTCAAGAGGATAGCTCACACAAACCCAAAAGATATTCACAGGGTAACATTCTTGAGGCTATCAAACACAGAATGCATCCCCACATCTCATTCACTAACCTGTTGGGCATAACTATTAAAAAGAGTTCTTTATCTGTCTCTGAAGCAGGCTAAGTCAGTGTTTATTTCTTAATACATTATCTTTTCCACTTCCTTTAATAAACAAATGAAAAAGTATCCTCTGTAGCTGGAATATGGTTTTTAGATGCCTTTGAGAGGACACGTCAATGTAAGAAACAAATCTGTTAATGGAGGTGCAAGTGAAAGCTGAATTCTTAATGTTGAATTTGGTTCTTCAGAATGGGAAATTTGTTCTCATTTGTATTTAGTCAGGATCTTCCCATCATAAATGTTGATGCTTTACTTCTTTTTGATGTGTCACTTGATGGTATCTGAAAGACATTTGCTTTGTGTCCCTGCCTTGCGGCTACCTTGTCTAGCAACCTCTCTTCCTATGGTACCCTTTCCAGTCTCTTTTAATAAAAGCATAGCAACACTGCCATAAGGAAAGTGCTCCCTTAAAAAAATTTGAATTGTGCTTTACAGTGGTTATGTATGATTGTCAGCTAAGAAGCTAGAACTAGAGCATTAACAAGTGTGTATAAGCTGATAGTCTCAAATTCAGCTGGTTTCATGTCTTTCTGCAGGTTCTGAGCAGAACAGCAAGTCTGCATGACTGTATTTACAGAACAGTATAGGTGGCACAAGGTACCAGTACTATGACTCAGTGGAGCACAGATTTTGTTTGTGGAGGTTTTTTTTTTTGTTTTTTTTTTTTGTGTAGTACTTACTTGATATGAATTAATTACCCAAACTCCATGTCCTGCAGCACCTGTAACTTGTGGTACACAGCAACACACACATGCAATGCACAGCATCAGCAGTGAAATGCAAATTGTTTTCCTCCATTGTATGCTCCAAGCTAGCTCTGCACAGAGGAATATTGAATCTTCTACACAGACTTCTACTGAAGCAAAAAGATGATTTCACATGCAGTGTCATGCAGTCAACAGCTACTGAAAGGGCTGGAGTACTCACATTTGCTAAACCTAGGAAAACAATACTGTTGTACAGACAGGGATTGCCTATTAGCTGTTTGCTACAGCAGACAGCAAGCAATGAAAGAGCAAGATAATAAGAAAAAAACCCCAAAACCAACCAAACGAACAAAAAACACCATGGTGCAGTGGTCAAGTTTAAAAATACTATTTGAATTCATATCCAGTATCATGCTTTTGAACTCTGGCCCAAGCAGCTCATATATGGAAAGGGTGTTCATTTAACTCAAAGGCCAGTTCAGCTGCATCCAAATGGAAGTCTTTTATTCTGCCTGTGGTGGACCAAAATGCAACTGTCACCACAAGGCATTCTCTGAAGACTGGTGATGCTCTGCTTACAGAATGCAGTCCAGTATCAAAGAAGTCCTGTGCACCTTCAGATGTCTCATCCCTTTCAACTGTAGGGTTGTGAGGTTTTCCCCATGTCTTAAACATTGGAAGCTGACTTGCAGAGTTTCTTGGCATACTCCACCATTCAAAAGCTACGGTATGGGAACATTCTCTTTTTGCATAGCAAGTGTTAAAATATTAACATGCAGGAAGAATTAGTCTGTTTTCTACGCTCCTAATTTAAAAAGAATGCACTGATGATGTGATAAATTACTTTGAGCACTATCTTTCCTATTTGTCTTGTGTCCAGTTTGCTAAAACTGAATTCTACTTATACACACATACCAAAACAAAAAAACCAAAACTAAAACCAAAAACCAAACACAAAACCCACAGAGAAGCAGCATCAAAACATATGGATTAGATGTACAGCTCAGAGAACCATTGGTCCTCCTCACATTCTCTTCTACATTTTGCCAATTTAGTTTAGAAGAAGTATGGCTTTTGTGAAATATTAGGAGTTACCACAAGAAACTTCCCACTGTAATCTGTAGACCTCTCCACTTGCAATGAATAGCACAATCAGTAACTAAAATACTAGCACAACATCATGCTCATACTCAGAGACTCCAGGGTCACAAATATTAGGATACAGATTGAAAAGACTCAAGTCATAGAACAATCTTAAGTATGTCTTTTAAAGACATTTACATATCCTTTTCTGTAGGAGAGGTACAATACTTAAAATGATGAAAAGCCCAATCTTCAGCTGATGGTTTGCAAAGGGATAAGACATCTTAAGGATAAAATTGTGTTTTCCAAGTAAACAGTTTCACCAGAATTCTATGGTTATGGAAGATATGGAAGTTAAACGTGTGAGAATTTTAAAAAATAAGGATTTTAAAAGTCAACTGGATTCTCATTAATGTTTGGGGTTCTTTTTAAATATAGATGTACACTGTCACCTCCCCCCACACTCAGATAATGCATTTGGATGGATTCTTAGAAAGAAAGGAAAAATGGGGTAAGAAGTGAGACCAGTCAGTAGCTGCCAAAATGCCAATTTCCAATACGTTACTCTTCCTCGAATAAATATTTTTTTCTTCAAATAGAGCTTTCCAGGAGTGATGATGGTGTCCTACAGTATTTTTGTTTTATGACATTGTCTTCAATTGTGTTTAATTGAGACAATTTAAACTTCTTCCAATTAGTGGCTTCGTCCTTCACCGAGTGTGAAATTCAGATTTGTGTTTAGCTCAGTTTGTGTCATTCTTCAAGGACACAGTATTTCCACGGACTGCTCACATGCCTGTCAATATTATGGCAACATGGACCTTTGGGATTTTTTTTTTTCCAATTTTGACAGAATATCACATCACAAGAAAAAGAAATATTCACATTAACAAGCCCACATGGTGGCTGAGATGCTTTGATTAGCTCAGTTTTGGAAATAAGATGCACTTAAAAAGACAATTCAAGCATGCCAAACATTACAATTATAACAGTTTAGAATAGTTTTCTTCATACATTCATGTGTTAAACTGCCAGATCCAGAACTGGCTACTCAGATTAACATACTGCAAATGTCAGTTGCTTCTTTATTCAATTAAGTAGGGTCAGATGCAATGAAGAATGTGTATTATCTTCCATTTAAAAGTGATGGCCAACCATGACTTCTCACTGTAGCACAGATCAACCCAATAATTACACTTCAGTACCAGTATGACAACTTGAGCACGTAAACTCCTGAAAACTAAACAGTGGAGGGTGGAGGGGTTGACTGTCTGTTTTTTGTTTTAAAGAGATGACAGAATGTGTATTTTTGCACCTGTCAATGTATGTTCAGACATACATATGCATGAGAAAAATAAATATAATCCAGCCCTTAACTGAATGCCAGCCCAGTTGACCTTTAAGTCAGTGTTGAATAGAATGAAAAGCTTTCCTTATAGAAGTCCTTCATTGCATGTTTGCTTACTGCAAAAAAACATTTTGTGGACTTGACCACTGACAAAAAGCTAACCAACAATATTTAACTTGAGATCTGTATGCTAGGCTACCTCTAGCCAAAACAAGAAGTGAAGTATCTCTACCTCTCCAACCAAAAGACCTCCTCTGCAAGGCTGCAAACGATGAATAGAAAACTGATTAGAAACCAAAATATTAGATATACTATTGGTTTTCAATGGTTCAGGTGAAAAACATCAACTGTCTTCTCTCCTGTGGCTGTTAAACTACTGAAACACAAGAATGTTTATGTTCCTAGCACATGAAACAACTATAGTATTTAAGCAGAAAGAGAAAAGGAGAAGGAAGAGGTTTGATGGGAGACTCAAGGAGAGATATTTGAAACATTCAGTTTCTGCATCATCCCTCAGTGCTGCACAAGTGTCAACATAATTTTATTACATGCTTTAATTAAGTAACATTGTAATTACATTAACATTATGGAAAATAGATTAGCAACAAGAAATATCCCTTGTTTTTATTTTACATGCAACACAGTTCATTAAAAAGCTGCTTTATCCAGAACATAATCAGTGTGGGGTTTAAACCAATGCATTAGATTTTAAGATCACGCACTCCATTTCAACTGAAAAAGAAACAGTCCTACCAGTTTGGGCCTTTTTTACAGTAAGATAAATTGTATTTGTAAAAGCAAGCTTTCTGTGCACAACAAATACTGAATGTGGACTATCTCCCTCTGGCATCTCAAGAATCTAAATGCCAAAATAAAAAATGCCAAAATAATTTAAAATAGATGGTACTCCTTATAGAAATATCAGGATTCCTTAAGAGAAAAAAAAAGCACACAGTGGAAGGTGTCAAGTGGATTTTTGAATTTAACAAAAATGTCTGGAAAACGACATATCCTACACAAGCTTAACAGAAATTCTAGTGTCAAGTTGTTTGTTATACATGGGAGGCCCCACTTCAAGATGTTTTCTTGCATGTTTTCTCTCTTATGAAGCTGTTTTATTACAAATTTCCCTAAGGATCACAAACCAAATTAACCACACTTATGCTCAGTATGGGTATTTCGGATGCAGGGCAAATACTGTACAAATGTGAGCTGCAAGCTGGTGAAACAGTGGTACCAAAATGTCTGAGAAGAAGTCTCACACCTTACATTGCAATGAAAACTGCAGTGCCTGTAACACTAGAAGAGATGACAGCATAACCTGAATGCCCAAATGTATTCTCTCATTTCCATAGTCTTTTCATTACACAAGTTTGAACTGTCTGGGATGATAATTCTCCTGCATTGTATATTTGCCCAGTGCTCTTTGGGAGAAAGAAAGGGCAGACCATTATTTCCAGGTCTCAACCCTCTCTTACTCATCAAACGAGCATTTTAGGAAAGCATTTGTAGCCCTGTTTTTATCAGGACAGATGAGAAGATAGATAACATGCCTAAATTCCCACCATTTTTCCTGGGATGCTGGAGGCCTACTGTGGATTTAAAGATTACAATTTGTACAACAACTTGATGCATACATCTCAGAATGAGGAGGAGCACCAAGAAAAGGTCAGGGGGTAAACTGCTAGGAGGTAACTACAGAGTAACAGAATGATAGGGGTTGGAAGGGACCTCTGGAGAGATCATCTAGTCCAACCCCTCCACCAGAGCAGGTTCACCTGAAGCACATTGCACAGGACTACATCCAGGTAGATTTTTAATGACTCCAGAGACGAAGACTCCACCACCTCTCTGGG
>WBNM01026465.1:0-13999 GCA_013399055.1 Ramphastos sulfuratus
AAAGAATTGTTTTGGTTGGAAGACAACTTTAAGATCGTGGAGTCCAACCACCAACCTGACACCACCATGGCCATCAAACCATGCCCCAAAATGCCATGGCCACACATTCCTTGAACACCTCCCTCACTTCTGAGCCATCACAAGATGCCTGGTCCAGTGGAATGCAGGGCACAGCCTCATCAGTCTCAAGCTGTGCCAGGGGAGGTCGAGGCTGGATGTTAGGAGGAAGTTCTTCACAGAGTGATTGGCATTGGAATGGGCTGCCCAGGGAGGTGGTGGAGTCCCCATCCCTGGAGGTGTTCAAGAAAAGCCTGGATGGGGCACTTAGTGCCATGGTCTAGTTGATTGGCTAGGGCTGGGTGATAGGTTGGACTGGATGAGCTTGGAGCTCTCTTCCAACTTGGTTGATTCTGTGATTCTGTGCTCCACATCTGCTCTCCCCTTGGCAACCTGGAACCAGCAAGCCTTGTAGTCAGCCTGCTTTAAACCACTCCGAGGTTTCCACACCATAAATAAGAAACCCACCAAGCTGCACTGCTCTGCCCCAGCTGGGGATCACTTCCTCAGCTGAAAGCTAAGGCTTTCAGCAGGAGAAAAAGCCCCAGCCTAATGCTCTAATCCCTGCCCTCTGCAGCTGCAGAAGGGATTAGAGCTCGCTCCGGCAGGTCCCTCTGGCCGCGCGCTTCCGCCCGGCCTGGATCCATTATTCCCATTACGTCCCAGTCTCCTGGTTAATAGACTATTTTAATCAACTCAAAGGATTAGATGTCATTAAGGACCCAGGAGGACAGACTTTTACAGCTGTGAGAGGACAGTGCTGGGATGCTGAGGATGGGGAGTTGCAAGCAGTGGTGTCCTTGCAGGGCAGGGGTGGTCCCAGAGCCCTGGGGCTGTTGAGCCTGCAGCAGCCAGAGAGGGGATCTGAGCAATGCTCAGCAGGAGATAAAGGACCTGTGGGAGGCAAGAGAATGGGGCCAGATGCTTCTCAGTGGTGTCCAGGGACAGCACAGAGGGCAAGGGGCACACCTAGGAGGTTGCACCTGAACAGGAGAAACTCGTTTGGTGTGAGGGTGCTGGAGGCCTGGAGCAGGCTGCCCAGAGGGGTTGTGGAGTCTCCTTCTCTGGAGAGCTTCCAAACCCACTGGGCCATTGTGATCCTGGGCAAGCTGAGTGACCCTGCTTTTCCAGAGGGGTTGGACTAGATCATAGAATCATGGAATGTTAGGGGACCTCAGGAGATGATCGAGACCAACACCCCTGCCAAAGCAGGATCACCTAGGGCAGGTCACACAAGAACATGTCCAGAAGGGTCTTGAAAGTCTCCAGAGAAGGAGACTCCACAACCTCTCTGGGCAGCCTGCTCCAGGACTCCAGCACCCTCGCAGCAAAGTTTTTCTTCATGTTGGGATGGAACTTCCTGGGTCCCAGTTTGTGCCCACTGCTCCTTGTCCTACCACAGAACACCACTGAAAAGAGAGCAGCAGCATCTTCTTGACAGCCATCCTTCAGATGCTTATAAACATTAGTAAGATCATAGAATCATAGAATGGTAAGGTTGGAAGGGACCTCAAGGATCATCTAGTTCCTGCCATAGGCAGGGACACTTCCTACTAGTACAGGTCACTCAAGGCCTCGTCCAACCTGGCCTTGAAGATCTCCTTTTGGTCTTCTCTTCTCCAGACCAAATAGCCTCAAGTCTCTCCTCCTTCCCTCATCGGAGTTCCAGTCCCTTCATGATCCTTGTAGTCTCCACTGGACACTCTCTAGTATATCCCAGTCCCTCTGGAACTGGGGAGCCCCTCTTGAACTCGGGAGCCCAGAGCTGGGCACAATACTCCAAATGTAGTTTCATCAGAGCAGAGTACAGGGGGAGGAGAACCTGATCTCCACAGGTCCCTCGCAACCCATACTGGGATCCCGTGAGAGGAGGAATGGGGCTCACAGAGCAGCACTGCTGGTGGAAGCTGAGGTTTGGTATATAGAGTCTGCAGTTAAGGCAGAAAAAAGCAGGAGAGAAGTAAACAGGAAAGTGTTGCACAACTCTCTGATCACCCAACTTCCCCCCCCCCCTCCCCATGCTGCTCAGCTCTTTGCCACTGCCTGTCCCTAGGTCTCCCCAGGGATGTGATGTCTGCGCTGGCTTCCCAGCTGTCTGGGGTCACACAGGATGTGGTTGGCATGTGCCCTTCGTGTGGACATTCCAGAAATGAGCCTGGCATCTGAAAACTCCAGGCCATAGCTCAGCTGTGAACCAGCTTGTTCCTTGATACTTCACAGCAGGCTTGGCATGGGGAGGAGAGCTCCCAGGTCTTGCCATGCCAGCCAAGAGCAATCCTGCAATTTTGGAGTGGGCAGAAAGGCAGAGACATTCAGCCTCACTGCCTGGGGAGGTGCTGGAGTCACCATCCCTGGAGGTGTGCAAGAAATGTGTGGCCATGGCACTATGGGGCATGGTTTAATGGCCATGGTGGCATTGGGTTGGTGGTTGGACTGGATGACCTTAGAGGTCTCTTCCAGCCAAAATGATTCCATGTTTCCATGAGCCTGGGCTTCTTTTTTCTTTCTGTACAGCTTCTGTGCTTCTAAATTCACGAACAGTGCAGCTGGGTTTACAGCTCCTCCAGATGGGAACAGCTCTTTTGACTTCATTTTAACAGAGCAGCTCCAAACCTGGAGAAATTGGAGGTCCAGACAATGTTTCCCTATGGGTGTTCCCAAAATATGATTTTTTTTTTTTTTTTTTTTTGCAAGCCTGGGGAAGATTTAAACCAAAAGCCCAGGGGAACACAAAATAAAACTCAACCAAACTCCCCTGGCTGCAGCCTTTTAACTCCACTTTGCTACAGGGGAATTGAAGTCCCCAGGTCCTTGTTTGGAAGGAGTCCCAGTCTTCTAGAAGTCACACTAGCAAAAACAGGCCAAGAAAGTACTTCTCAGCAGGCTGGAAAGCTGAAGGCACACCAAGCACATCCAGTTTGTGATAAGGGATTTGTGCCTCCTGCCAAACATAGACTCACAGAATCATAAAATTGTTTGGGTTGGAAAAGACCTCCAAGAACATCGAGTCCAACCTTCAACCCAACACCACCATGACCATTAAACCATGTCCCAAAATGCCATGGCCACACCTTTCTTGCACACCTCCAGGGATGGTGACTCCACCATCACCCTGGGCAGCCTGTTCCAGTGCCTGACCATATCTCCATGCTTATGTCCCACCTGCTCCCTTCAGTTTAGTTTTGCTTCTGAATCCATCTCCCAGTGAATGCTTTGGTTGACCATAGACAGCAAAACTTGCTTGCCCTGAAGGGCTCTATTTGTATGTGCCAAGAGTGGTGAGGTCTTGGCACCAGGGACCTTCACTGTAGGCAGTTCTCCTCCCTCCGCAGGAGCTGAGGTCATCCATCAGTGTGATGTATGTGAAGGACAAACTGCTCTGTCTCCTCTCGAGCAGAGGGTTGGCAGGAGCCAGGAAATCTTCTCCTGTTCTTAGTTTTACTGGCAGACACCCAACAGTGCTGGTTCCTTCTGGAGAAAGGTGTTATTCTGGCTGGACATCTCCTCCTCCACACACTGGGGTCTTCCACTGACCTTCACCTCCCCTGATCTTTCTGGCCATGCTCCCTACAGTCATTGAATGCTGCAGCAGCAGCTGCTTCTGCTTTGACACTGCTTCAGAAAGCTCATGGGCACACTCAGTCTCTAACCTGTCCTGGTTCATAGATTCAGCCATTCCTGGGGTCCAGAAATCCCAGTCCTGGCCCTCTGTGAGACTAAGACTTGCTGAAAGCAAGGCTATAGGAGGCTTCAGGTGACTTAAGGACAGAGGCAAGGCCTGCAGGAGACTGAGGCCTCCATGAACTTGAAAGTTTCCATCTACTTACCATCAGCTCTAGCTAGGTTTGTTCCTTTCCCCTCCTTTCCTCAAACCTTCTCTTTTTTTTTTCTTTTTTTTTCTTTTTTTTCCTTTTTTTCCNGTTAATCATTAAAAATCCACTAAAAATTCCACCCAAAGCAATTATTTCCCCCCAAATAAAAGCCATTCCAAATAAAAGCCATTACCAACACGAAGGAAGGAGAGTCACCACAAAGGGGCTGTAGGTTTCTTGCAGCCTATCATAGATTCACGGAATGGTTTGGGTTGGAAGGAATCTTCAAGATCATCTAGTTCCAACCCTCCTGCCATGGGCAGGGACACTTTCCACTAGACCAGGTTGCCTCATCCAACCTGGACTTGAACATGGATTTGAACTTTGAGGTGTTCAAGAAAAGCCTGGATGGGGCACTTAGTGCCATGGTCTAGTTGATTGGATAGGGCTGGGTGATAGGTTGGGCTGGGTGATCTTGGAGGTCTCTGCCAACCTGGATGATTCTATGATTCTATGAATCTAGGATCTCTGGGTCAGAAGAGGTTTCCCAAATGCTGATAGCCAAAATGAAGCATCTCCCAGCTAGCCATGGTCACCATGACCTTGTGCACAGCTGTAAAAGTGATAGGGTCAGTAGCTCTGTGTACCTCAGATAATTGGCAAGATCTTGGATAAAGAGCTTGGAAGGGGCCAGGAACAGCTGCAGAGTGATGTGTGTTCTTGTTGAGTCTGGCTCCTCAGATGCCAAAGAAAGGAACAGGCCATGGAAGCTGGCAGGTGGGCTGGAGAGGTGGGAAAGCAGCAGGAGACAGTGTGTCCCAGGAGCTTGGTCACTGCCTTCTCCACACAGCGACGCTCCAGCGGGAAAGGATTATTGGGTTGTAAAGCACTGGGGGTTACCAAGGCCTGGCCCGGGCACTCCACTGCATGGTGGAGTTCCCATCCCTGGATGGATTTCAAAGCCATGAAGATGTGGTGCTGAGGCACAGGGTTTAGTGGTGAAGCAATTCAAGGCAAAGAAACTGTTCCTCATGTCCTGCCTGGCTCTAGACAGCTCTACAGTGAGCTGGAGGTAGGTCTCTTCTCCCCAGTTGTCAGGTGATTGAAAGAGAGGAGATGGCCTCAGACTGCCCTAGGGGAGGCTCAGGTAGGGCAAGAGGAACAATTTCTTTGCTGCAAGAGTGGTCAGGCACTGGAACAGGCTGCCCAGGGAGGTGGTGGAGTCACCATCTCTGGAGGCGTTCAAGAAAGGTGTGGACACTGGGGGACATGGCTTAATGGCCATGATGGTCTTAGGTTGGACTTGATGATCTTAGAGGTCTTTTCCAAGTGGTTCTGTGTCTGGAAGCACTCAGCACCACCTGCCAAGCAGCCTCTTCCACTCTCCCAGAGCAGTTTTTCCGCAGGCTGGAGCCCTCCCTGCGGGGGCAGGATGTGACCTGGAGCCCAGCCCAGGGCTTCATCTGCACAAGCAGGGCTGGGGGACAGATCCATGTGCCAGGAGGTTTGAAGAGATTCAGCCCTTCACTAAAATAACCTCCTCAGATCCCTACCCTGTGGTTTTAACTGTTGGGAAAGCACAGCCCCAGCCTTTTCCAGACAGCCAGGAGGAAATTGCAGCTTTGGGTCTCTTTTGCTGTGGCTCAGGGGAGTTTATTTTCTCTCTGGCTGCGTTTTCCAGGACACCACTTCCTGAGAAAGCTGCTTTGTCTGGGAGCTTCCAGCAGGAGCTCAGCCCTGGGTAATCTGGAAACCCTGGGGTCAGTGGCTGGGCCACTGCTGAGATGAGCTTGTGGGGGCTCATCCCTGCTGCAAAAATCACAGAATCTCAGACTGCTTTGGGTAGGAAGGGACCTTTAAAGCTCATCCAGCCCAACCCCTCTGCAGCCAGCAGGGACATCTGCAACTAGAGCAGGTTGCTCACAGCCACAACCAGCCTGGTCTGGAATAGTTCCAGGGATGGGGCAGCTACCAACTCTTTGGGCAACCTGGGCCAGGCTCTCACCACCCTCAGTGTCAAACATTTCTCCTCTCTCTCCAGCCTGAATCTCCCTCTTTGAGTTCAAACCATCACCCCTTGTCCTGTCACAACAGCAGATCTTCTAGCTCTCTACAGCTGCCTGAAAGGAGGTTAAAGCCAGCTGGGGACTGGGTTCTTCTGCCAAGTGATAGGACAAGAAGAAATGGCCTCAAGTTGCCCCAGAGGAGGTTTAGATTCAACATGAGGAACAATTTCTTCCCCTTGAGGGTTGCCTAAGCCTGTCCCAGGGTACCTAGGGCAGTGGTGGAGTCCCCATCCCTGGAAAGGTTTCAAAGCCATGGAGATGTGGTGCTGAGGGACATGGTTTGGTGGTGACCTGGCAGTGCTGGGGTAAGGGTTGCACTTGGTGAGCTTAAAGGTCTCTTACAACCTAAGTGATTTATATGATTCTGAGGAGGATGGGATGGGATGGGATGGGATGGGATGGGATGGGATGGGATGGGATGACTGCTCCAGGCTTGCCTTCTGCCCGAGGTGTGTCTCATTGCATGGCACATGTGGCTCACACACCTGGGCAGCCTGCCAGCCTGCTGCCAGCCAAACCAAGTCCCAGACGAGGCAGAGCAGAGCTAAATTTATGCACTGAACACAAAATGGCACCTAGAGGGGGGTGGCTTCCCAGGGTGATCTGGCAGGATTCACCACTGTGCTGTCCCCATCACTGTCCCTGCAGCCTGGAGCCATCCCAGACCACATACCCAAATTAAAACCACTTGTTTTGGAGCTGTGCAGATGCCCACAAAGCTGCTTTGCAGAGAGATTTAAGGACTTTTGGCAACCAGCTGAGTGCACACCACACTGTCTGCTTGGGGCAGCCTTTATGAGCAAGAATAGAGTCCCTGGATCTTTGTCCAGCCACCCCAAGTTGCAGCAAATAGAGGAGACTGTTGACATGCTCCTTCAAGATAAAGGTGTCTGGTTAACAGCTTCTCACTCCTTGTTCATCTGTTGGAATCATGAATAGGTAGGGATTGGAAGGGACCTCTGGAGATCATCCAGTCCAACCCTCCTGCTCAGGCAGGAGCACCCACAGCAGCTTGCACAGGATCACAATGGCCAGCTGGGGTTTGGAAGCTCTCCAGTGAAGGAGACTCCACAACCTCTTTGGGCAGCCTGCTCCAGGACTCCAGCACCCTCACACCAAAGTGTCTTCTTCTGTTCAGGTGGAACCTCCTGGGTTCCACTTTGTGCCCATTGCCCCTTGTCCTGTCCCTGGGCACCACAGAGAAGAGTCTGGTATCATCTTCTTGGCCCCAGAGGCCTCTCTTGCTGAGCACTGATCAGATTCCTTCTCAGGCTGCTCAACAGCCCCAGGTCTCTCAGCCTTTCCAGTCCCTTTATCATCCTCATAGCCTCTGCTTGAGTCTTTCCAGTAGCTCCCTCTCCCTTCTGAACTGGGGAGCCTAGAACTGGATGCAATGCTCCAAAAGGACTCTGGTTGAAGTTGAGTAAGAGCAGCTTGCTGCATCCTCAGGCTCTCCTTGCTCTCAAGTGTCATTTCTAATCCCCTAGCTGGGCCAAGATGCTTCCATGTTGGAGCAGGCACTCCTCTCTCCTGAGTCCAGAGCATGGATCCTATCTTGCCCCTGAGCTGCTCCATACTCCTCCTTACTGTAACTATCAGCCTCCTGAGTGTGCCAGCTGAAAAGGCAACGTTTTCCACCCCATCCCACCCCAGTCAAGGCTCCCCAGCAGCACGGAGCTGAGGGCATACACAGCAGGTTGGATCAAACCCCATCCTGATACCACCAGCCCAGAAGTGTGACCTCAGCTCTGCAGCCCTCTTCACACAAACATTCCCTGACCACTCACTCCTCACCACTTCTCCCCATCTGTCTTGCTGCTGTTGTGAGGTTTCCTGCCCAAAATAGTTCCTGCTCTAAACTGGGCTGTGCAGGCAGCAAGAAGCTCCTGCAGCAGGACAGGAACAACATGCTCGAGCACGGAGCTGGGTTCAAAAGGGTGCAGGCTCTGCAAGAAGATGTCTGTTGGGTAGAGATGGGTTTGCAGAAGCTATGGGAGACATGGGGCAGGTTGTTCCTCTCAGCCTGGGGCTGGGGTTGGAGCACCCTGCAGCTTTGGGGTGATGGATTAAGAGAGATGTTGATGAACTAGAGGAAGTCCAGAGCAGAAGAGAGAAGAGATGAGGTTAAGTAACCACAGCTTGTTAGGAGATGTTAAAAAAAGAGAGGTTTGTTTTGTCTGGAAAGCAGAAGATGTGCAAATGGTTCATCATCAGGCAAAGTTTAATCATTAAATGCTAATCAATTGTGCCTGGAGGCCACTGGAGAGAGGGTGAGGATCAAAGCAATTAACTCACTGTAGTGAAGGTCTGAGTAGGACACTACTAAAAGCTTCCTATCAGCTTCAGGAGTAATGTGCAGGTCTCTGGGGCAGGACTGGTATCTCCTGCCTGCAGGACTGAAGGTTAAACAAACATCCATCTGAGATGATCCCTCAGGATCCTGCATCTGTGAGCCAAGAAAGGGAGGATTCATCCATCCATCCACTCTCACTGCCTGGAGTTCCTGGCCATAAAACCAGGGGTCAGATCTTTGTGTCCCAAGGACAGAAGCATCACCAATATTTTATCAAGGGATGCCAACCCCAGCCTGGAATCAATCACACAATCCCAGACTGGTTTGGGTGGGAAGGGACGTTTAAATCTTACCCAGTCCAACCCCTCTGCAGCCAGCAAGAACATCATCAACTACAGCAGGGTTGCTCAGAGCCCCAGACAGCCTGACTTGCAATGGTGCCAGGGATAGGACATCTCCCACCTCTCTGGGCAACCTGGGCCATGGTCTCACCACCCTCAGTGTCAAACATTTCTTCTTCACATCTAATCTGAATCTCCTGCCATGTCTAAGTGCTGCCAGAGGAGAAGCAGCAGGTCCAGCAGTTGAAATGCAAATGCCTTCCCATCAGAGCCAGCACTGCTGAATGCTCTTTGCCTGCACCCACCACCCTGCTGGGTTAGGCCAGTCTGCAGCCTGACCCATCACAGGATGCTACCCTCTCATTTCTCAGCCTTATCTCAGATCTTGCTGTTTCACATCATCTTCTCTTCCTCTCTACCTGTACTCTCCCACCCCCCTGCTGCTGCTACCTAGGAGGTCCTCTCATTAGCCCACACCTCCACCCACGGCCCTATCTGAACTGGCATCTCTGCTGGCTTCCTGCAGGAAATGAGCTGCTGGTGGGGGTGTGCACAGCACCTCAATTTAACCACCTTCCCATGTAACAAACAGAGGATGGAGGAACAGGCAGCTGAAAGCAGCTGAGTGAGGCTCTCAATGTCTATCAGTGAACTTGTGGGGTTGCCTCCACCCATGCATTCTTCGAGGAGTCACAGATTGACTTTTCAGCCCACATCACCTTCAGCCTGGCCTACCAGGGCTGAACAGCCTGTGGCAGTGATGGGCTCCCCTCCACTGTGCATCTTCTCCAACCCCACCATCACCCAGCAGCCATGAATTACACAACCATAGCGCCCTTGAGGTTGGAAGAGACCTTTCAGATCACCAAGCCCAGCCTCTCGCCCAGAGCTCACAGTCCCACCACTACTGCTGAGCTACCACTTAGCCATGTCCCTCAGCACCACATCTTTTAAATACCTCCAGGGATGGTGACTTCATCACCTTCCTGGGCAGCCTGTTCCAGTGTCTGAGAACCCATTCTGTGAAGAAATTTTCTGTGAGGACCACAGGCTGGTCTTTTCAGCCCATGAGACAGAGCAGTGAAGGAGGAATCCTCCTGAGGCAGGCACTTTCTCCTTCATGTCTTCACAAAGCAAGGTTAGAACTGCAATAGGACCTTGGTTTTCTCCACCCAGACCCTTATTTCTACAGAGAAGCTCACCATGGGATCACCAAACCCAGACCACCTGAGGGTACCCCTCTATGACCAGCAACATCCTCTTGTCCTTCACCCACCACAAGACCAAAATCAGCTTTGAGGTGAATTTTAACAGGAATGAGATAGCAACAAGTTTGTTTTCTTCCTTTGGTGACCTCATGGCCATCTCAGTTGTGTTTACCAGGCTGGTTTTGCCCTGGCTTCAAGGAGAAGTAAGCCAGACAAGCCAGGTGTTCTTCTTCAGGCCATCTTACATCTGCTCTGAAACAAACTCCAGGGTTGTTTGTTTGGTTTTTTGCTTGTTTGTTTGTTTTTATTCTTCTGGAGACCAGCATCAAATAAAAATCACCAAACCAAGCCATTATTTAAATGATGGGTGGATTGCTGCTCCATGACACCACTTTCCAGGGATTTAGCTTCAACCCTAAAGCCTGGTGGGCTGCAATTTTCTGATTAATTCTTACACACAGAGAGAGAAAAATAAAACTAAAAAAACTAAACAAACAAACTCAAAAAAAAAAAAAAAACCACCAAAAAATCATCCCAGCCTTGACTCTGCTCCTACTAAAGCTGCAGGGAGAGAGCCTGTGAGGAGAGGCTGGGCCATAGGGTTGTGCTGATGCTGAAACTTTGTCACTCATCACCTGCCCTTTCTCTTCCCCAGGCATCTTTCAGGCTGCATAACAATCATGGAATGCATTGGGTCAGAAGGGACCTTTAAAGGTCACCTAGTCCAACCCCCCTGCAGTCAGCAGGGATGTCCCC
Source organism: Ramphastos sulfuratus (assembly GCA_013399055.1). Classification (NCBI taxonomy): domain Eukaryota; kingdom Metazoa; phylum Chordata; class Aves; order Piciformes; family Ramphastidae; genus Ramphastos; species Ramphastos sulfuratus. Next base: position 10,534 of record WBNM01026465.1, read on the forward strand.
AACTAGAGCAGGGTGCTCAGAGTCCCATCAAGCCTGATCTTGAATATCTTCAGGGATGGGGCCTCCACCACCTCCCTGGGTAACCTAGTTCCAGAGTTCCACCAGCCTCATGGTGAAGAACTTCTTCCAATGTCATCTCCTCTTTTCTCAGAAATATGAACTCAGCACTGAACATTTTCTGCAGTCACATCAGACCTGGCTGATGCTGAAGGAAATCTGAAAAGCTGTGACAGGTGTGAGGGGCATGAAAGGCTGAGAACCCTGGGGCTGCTGAGCCTGCAGAAGAGCAGCCTGAGAGGGGATCTGAGCAATGCTCAGCAAGAGCTAAAGGGTGGGGGGCAAGAGGACGGGGCCAGACTCCTCTCATCGGTGCCCAGGGACAGGATAAGGGGCAATAGGCACAAACTGGAACCCAAAAGGTTCCATCTGAACATGAGGAGAAATTTCCTTGGTGTGAAGGTGCTGGAGCAGGCTGCCCAGAGAGGTTGTGGAGTCTCCTTTGGAGAGATTCCAACCCCAGCTGGGCACTGTGATGCTGGGCAAGCTGCTGTGGGTGCCCCTGCTCTAGCAGGGGGCTGGACTGGATGGTCTCCAGGGGTCCCTTCCAACCCTCACTATTCTATTCCCTGCAAAACTCTTTCCACTTGGCTGTGTGCCTTTTTTTTTTCTTTCCCCTAATAAAATTCTTTCATCCTCAGATGGACCCTGGGGGATGTCCCATTATTGTATTATTTATGTGTGGAGAATGAACCCTTGATTCCATTTCTTCTCCTGGCTGCCTTAATAAGCTTTTAATACTCCATGGAAGTTAAACAACCCCCCTTTGGCTATTGAGTTTTCTTAAAAGCCTCTTTGATGGCCTTTATCAAGAAACCCTCAGGAAAATGTATTTAACTCTCCTCCATTCTCTAGGAATTTGTTGATTTAACACAAGATGAGTGGAATTAATTTTTTTTTTTTCCAGGTAGACTTTAATTCTACCTTTAGTTATTATTTCAATTTACTCCCTAGCTACAGACCCAGTCACAAATCCTAGATGGAACCTTTCCAAGCATGTTCTGGTGAACCATTTATTCACTGGGAAAAAAAAAAAAAAAGAGGCAGGTTTGGGGTTAATTAAGACAAGGTGCAAATTTCTCATGAAGAGGAGGAAATAGAGATGGAAAAAATCCTTTCCCCACCCCGACCCTTTTTTTTCTTCACATGTGAAAAATACATTTCCTTCTTCAGCTTTTAAATGAAATGGTCTAATTTCCCCTTCCCAAACAGTATTTCAGGATTAAGTGTAATTTTCACTTGCTTCTCACATTAATGGGTTTCCAGGGGAAAATTTCTTTTCAATAGCAACCAGCTGAAAGCAGAAGGGGGGGAGACGTCATCCTACAGCCCACTGTTCTTCTGCAGTGAAACCAAATGAAAGAATAAACCATCTGGGGTTGTTCTTCTGAATTTCTCCTCCCCTTGCAAGCAGAAAACAGGTTCTTTGCAGCCTTCTATAGCTCAGGGTTTCAAGGTGAGAACTGAGGGATGTCTTCCAGCTCTCCAAGGAGCAAGAGGGCAGCTCCTTTGCTCCTCCAGGTGGAAAAAAACATGAGTAGAAATATGGCTCTAGTGATGTCCCCAATCTTGTGACCTCCTGAAGAGAACCAAGAGAGACATCTCAAGCCATGGAGTTGGTCCACTCCAAAATCTTCCTTATCTTTGAGGAAGTGATTCATCACCCACTACCTTCTCCCTGCATCTACAGGACACCTTTGGAAGATGCCCTTCCAAAAATTATGGGTTTCTGCTAGTGCAAGGACACCTCTGTCTGAAATAGGAGGATGGGTTTGAGATGATGAACCAGATGGGTGTGCTCAAGTGACAAGAGGTCACCTAAAAGCAGAGTGTCAGACCCACACCTTCTCCTTTGTTCCTAGGTCCTGTTGTGCGAGGCCAACTCTGCAGGCAGCTGTCCAGGCACTGCAGCATCCCAGGTAAAAAAATCCACATGGGATGTCCTGGGGTACACCTGGGATGGGTGAGGGTGTGGGTGAAGATGGAGGTTCAGGGCTCTCCACAGAAGTGGTGGAGTCTCCATCCCTGGAGCACTTTCAAAGCTGTTGGAGATGTGGTGCTGAAGGACATGGTTTAGTGGTGGCCTGGCAGTGCTGGGTTAAGGGTTGGACTTCATCATCTTACGAGTCTCTTCCAATCAAAAGGATTCTGTTTAGCCTGGAGAAGAGCAGCCTGAAAGGGGATCTGATCATGCTCAGCAGGACTTAAAGGACCTGTGAATGAGGCCAGACTCTTCCTGATGATGCCCAGGGACAGGACAAGAGGCAATGGGCACAAACCAGAATGGAGGAGGTTGCACCTAAAGATGAGGAGAAAATTCTGCAGTGTGAGGGTGCTGGAGGCCTGGAACAGGCTTCTCAGAGAGGTTGTGGAGTCTCCTTCTCTGGAGAGCTTCCAAACCCAGCTGGACATTGTGATGCTGGGCAAGCTGCTGTGGGTGCCCCTGCTTGAGCAGGGGGTTGAACTGGATGATCTCCAGAGGTCCCTTCCAACCCCTACCATGCTGGGATTCTGGGATTCAAGAAGTGGCACTGGCACAGATTTTGATTTTGACATCTTCCTTTGCATAGATGAGATGAGACTCTGTCTTTGTGCCAGTCTGGTCCCAGTCCAGGCTTCTGATCCTAAAAAGTCCTTTTAAAAATGGAAACTCAGCTGTGATTAGAAACAAAGCAGGGACTGATGTGGTTCTTCTGGAAGAGGACACAGAGCAGAGCACAGACCTCTGGAGCAGAATCCCAGCATGGTGGGGGTTGGAAGGAACCTTCTGGAGATCATCCAGTCCAATCCTCCTGCTCAGGCAGGGTCACTCAGAGCAGCTTGCCCGGGATCACAATGTCCAGATGCTTTGGGATTCTCTCCGGAGAAGGAGACTCCACAACCTCTCTGGGCAGCCTGCTCCACGACTCCAGCACCCTCACAACATGGAAGTTTCTCCTCCTGTTCAGAGCCTCCTGGGTTCCAGTTCGTGCCCTTCGTCCCGCACCTCCCCTTGCAGATCAGGAGCGGCTCAGCCCAAACTCGCAGAGAAGCGAGGAGAGGCGCTGGAAAACGGACCCGACCTGCTCCATGGCTGCCCCAAGCTGCACACAGCTTCTCGCACGGAGAGCCTCCCCCGCACCCTCGCCTGATGCTGCTTCTCCTCCTGCGCCTCCCAATCCTATTAGCATTAGCGAGGGATCGAGCTATAAGAGGAACAGCTCTGCCGCGGCCGCCGCGCCGCCAGCTCGGCCCTTAAAGCTCTGCCACGGCCGCAGCCCTGCGCCCCGCTGCTGCCTGCCAGCCTCTGGGGCCATTCACCCACAGCCCTGTGCCCCGCTGCTGCCTGCCAGCCTCTGGGGCCATTCACCCACAGCCCTGCGCCCCGCTGCTGCCTGCCAGCCTCTGGGGCCATTCACCCACAGCCCTG